>CM042905.1:7810000-7875000 GCA_023653625.1 Triadica sebifera
TTATTTGTATAAAGAAATTTTAGCATGTTTAAGAGGGGTTCTTTCATTCCAAGAATTATGATTTCCTATTTTTATAGATTTTTGAGAAATTTTTTTTAATGAAGTTTAATTGACCTCTTATCTCTAAAAGTGGGACAACTTTTCCATCAGCACAATCTTTATCATCTCAATGTTCTTCTGTTTCTGCTGTATCTTGATGGTTGCAAATTTGGTTGATTCATGGCCCTTTTTCCTCTTAAATGTTGTTTGTCTTCATTTCACACCTTAAGTGTCCTAATGTATTCTGCTGTATCTTGATGGTTGCCAATTTGGTTGATTCATGGCAAACCCATTTCTGAAAACATGGAGCTGATTATCATGATGCGCAACAGCAAGATTGACTTAGCAAAGCCATTACTCATTTGGGTGATTATATAGTTTGTGTATGATTTTAATTAATCACAAGGGTCATTTAGTCGCTAAATACTAATCCCACTCATGATGCGCCTCCATTTTGGGTGATTTTAGCTTGTGGGTAGTCACTGCAAATTTTGGCATATAGGTTTTCATGAGATTCTACAGAAATTTCACATCATTTATGGGGAAGAGCAACAGCATAGCGGAGGGATCGCACTATATAGTGTATAATTTTATTTAGGGAGGCCACTATGCTCCCATCAAGCTCCGACATGCACCGGGTAAGAGAAGAATTGGCAATTCCATATCTATATAGGTACCTAAAATTTCCGGTGAACTTATTTTCTATGTTCATTTTTTAACTTGCAGCCTCCAATGGAGGATTTTTATAGCATATCTATCATTTTTGAAAATGCGCTTTAGTTGAATTACATGTTAAGCACAATAGTTAAAATAATACAATAATACTGAATAAAAAAATCAGCAAACATAATTCTAGCAATTTAAAATGGTTACTCTTTAATTTAAGTATACGTCTACAGACAAACTTCGAATATTTTTCTTCCACTAATAAAAAATTAATGGGTACAAAAAAAAGAAAGTGTTTTAAAAAAATAGAAATAAATCCAAAAATTGTCGTACACAAGTGTTTTCTAAAAACATCTAAAAATATATTTTTTTCACTATTTTTGTCACTACAATTTTTGAAAAAATTTCAAAAGCTATTCTCACACATTTATCGGAGAGAAAACATTCTTCTGGATTCTCCTCATTTGCTTTGCAGTAAATTGAAATGCTTGTAATTTTTGCCTATTTATGGGCAAATAAGCAATGATAAAAGGAAATAGGGAAAGTCAACAATTGTGACATTATTGGTAAAAGTTTATATGAAAGACTTTGAATTAGTACTCCTACTTATAAATATAGGCACCATAACAGAAATGATGTATTTTCTTTCTTGAAGATAAATGATATCATTTCGATATTTGTATGTATGCCAATTTCTACTTTTTTATATATGGTTTACTTTAGCATGCACTCTCCTGTAGCCTATCAAGAAAAAAAAAAAAAAAGAACAATAGTTTGAGTTGATATTTTTTATTCCAATCATAATTTTTTTTTTTGTATTATCAAACATCTTATATGTTTTTATCAATTTATAAATCAATCAAGTATATTAATCTATATTTTTTTCTCTTTTGTTATAGTTTTTATCTACATAAAACTATACATTCACCCTTGATTTTGATAATGATCCTCTACTGTACTTTTATTTCTATGATTTTGAACATTTGAGTTGTTACCTTACAGTTGTGGTACTAGTTTGATCATCAAAAGTGTTATTCATCTTGCCCTGAGTATCTGTTATGTTTGAAAATGCTTTGATGAAATTTAAAATTTTAATTAGAATGGTTCTCTCTCCAAATACAAAATAGATAGATGTAGAAACTATCAATACTAAAAGAAGGCATAGGGTACAATCCCTTGTATTTATCTCGTTCCGCTATTTTTCCCCTTAAATTTTTTGTTTATCCAATTTGCTACTTGAATTCTCTTTTTGGTCCATACAGTCACTACCTTTAAGCTTTAAAATTTCTATGTATATGTTAATACCTTTTAGATTGCTTAGGCAATATGCAAATGGAAGTGTAGAGAAAATTCCATGAATATCTATTTTATCTTAATTCCATGTACAACATCTATAATTGCAAGAAGCGTTTTTTTTAATAGGGAATATATATGAATATAACATCCGTAAGTAGGGTCTATAAGTTATGGTTTTTATTAGTGAAAGTTAAAATTTAAATGAAGTTTTTGAAGTTTGAGAGTTTCTTCACGACCGTAAATGAGAGTTTCACGTCTGTGAAAAATGAGCATGACTGTAAAATCTAGACATAGTAGGTGAGACAATCACTTCTAGCTTTTCTTTAATCACCTGTTAGCATTATGGGGAATACCTATAACTCAATAAAGTTGATATTTCTGTAAATTTAGAAGTTGTTTTCTTTCACTCATATATAGATCAGGCATAACGACGCATCAGGCGCGCGTTCTACCTCTCGTCGTGTGGGCCTCTGTAAGGGGATCGTTATGCCAAAAGCGAGAGAAACCTCATCCATCTTTTTCCTTTTTTCACCCCCATGTCACCACGCGAGAGAGCCATTGGGACATAAATGTATGTTGAAATATTGATAGAGTGGTTGATCGTAGAGAATATTGCATGTGAAAATGACATGAAGTTGAGATGTTCTGTTTTCTGGAAATTTTCCAGATTCACAGCTGCAAACTGGTTGTTGATGAAATAGGCTTTATCATGGGTTGTTTCACAGGTTGATTCACGTCGTGAAGTCTATTGTTGATGAAACAGGCTTTGTTATTACGGTCGTGAAGTCTATCACTGAATCATAGAGTTCACAGGTAAATTTACTCACGGACATGAAATGTTGTTCAAGGGAGTGAAGTTGTTTATGTTGAAAAACTTGTATGTTTATTGCTGAAAGGTCACAGGCCTACCAATATGTTTTCCAAATCATTTTCACAACAAGTATTTATATATCGTGGCATACAATTGAGGCCTACCACCTCAGTGGGAAGTATATTTGTAAAATATGAAAATGGATAATATGGAAAACATATTGAAATTGTATCAGGTGGACAATAAGAGCTTACTCAGTAGGTTATAAGGCCCAAAGTAATAAGAGCTTTCTCGGTGAGTTATATTTGGCTCTATAGGGTCGTAAAGTACCATGTTTGTGGTGTGCATTATATATACGAACTAATGCATGCTATGTACACCCAGTAACCAACGAATTTATAGTATTCAAAGACGTAGTTATAAAATTTTGTATAAATGTTTGGCTAATGCTGCCTGTTTGATTTATATCAACTATCATGGTGAATGAAAGTTTAAATTTGTGACGTTTTAACTCATATGTATCATGTATCTTTTGGTATAATTGACATTATTCTTAATTATATCGAAGGAAACAACATATATTTTATATTTATTTTAGGAAATTAAATTTTGTTATTAATTGAAAATTGGATTCTGCATTTTCTGCTCATTAATTTCTCAAAGGTAAAATAAAAAAGGGTGGTTGCCAAAAAAAAATCTAACAAAAATTGTCTGAAAATCCAATAATTGACCCGTGAATTGAGTCAATCCTCTGTGAAAAATAAAAATAAGCTCTTGGTATATACACCACATCATTATACAAGTTGCACTCTATTTTGATATAAAGTGCTGATATGAAGAAAAAATAATCAAAAATACAGATAAAAGTTATATAAAAAAAATAATGTGGTTCAACAATTTGTCTACGTCCACAATAAAAGAACAACTAAAAAATTTTCACTATATAAAACGAGAATATTACAAAAGCATCATTAGTGAGAGAGAGGTTGGAACAACTATAAATAGCCAAAATAATGGTCAAATTTATGGTTATTAAGTCACCAACTAAGTTGTGGTCATTAATACACTTTTGCATAATTTTGGTCTATGGGACAAAGGAAAAGTGGAAAAGATTGGTGTGAAAAAGCTTAGTGGGGGTTGGTACATCTTTTAAATTTTGAGTTTGCATGTGCTCAATTGGAAATGTTTGCATGTCATGTTTTGTAACTCTAATTATAAAAACATTTTAAGTTGTATGAAATTTTATTTTTTAAAAAAAGAGAAAAATTTCTTATGGTCAAGTCTGGCCAACAACCCAGGAAAAATAGCTTGGATTACTTATGGTCAAGTCGAACCATAATAAATAATTTGTGATTCTAAATTGGAATTGAAACTTTTTTTTTATCTTGAAGGTCTCCAAACATGGAAATCAAATTAGAATTGAAATACGATCAATTCCAACATTTATTTTTCACTCACTTTTTTGTTTGAAATTCTATATTTAATTTGGTAAAGTAAACTTTTTAATATTTTTGCTGCCCAAAAATCACCACAGCATGGTAGTTAATTAAAATTTTGGTCAAGTCTGAACAAATAAAAAGTAAGAAAAAGAGTATGTTTTATAAATGAGTAACACAAATTCCTTACATTTTCAATGACTCACACACAACCCTTACAGATAATACAAGTAGTGTTTGTTGAAGGGGGCTATTTATAAAAAGTTCAGAAATGATTTTGCAATAGTTTAACAACTTAAGGGTTAATTCAATGGTCTTTTGGGAGGCTATTTATAAGTTTCTTCATCTACCAATTAATCGTTACAAAAGATGACAATAATTCTTCCTAATATTCTAAAGAAGTTAAATGCAATCTGCAAAAGAAAATTGTGGTAGTGTTTTTTGTCTGTCACGATTTCTTTCTTCATGTAGTTCGTGATATATGGCTTCCTCAAATTAGCACGCTTGAAATTTCGCGGTCGTGCTTTGCGATTAAGAATATTCTCGTGAAATGCTTATGGAAATTTTTGGCTATGACAAAATTGCGGTCGCAATTGTTCATGACATATGGCTTCCTCAAATTAGCACGCTTGAAATTTCGCAATCGTGTTTTGCGATTAAGAATATTCTCGTGAAATGCTTATTGGAAATCATAAGGCTTTAGCTATGACAAAATTGCAGTTCCAATTTTGTGCTTTACAATCACGAAACCTGAAACCCTCTTTAAAGCCCTCACCTTGAAATGGACATGTGGCGACTTGTAGTTGAAGCGTCTTCCAACGGCCATATAATCACTTCAAAAATGATCACACCTTGAGAATAATGTTCGCGATCTTTCTTTCGCAACTAAAGCGCAGGCAATACTTGCTAACAGTTTTGGATTTTTGAGGTGAAAATACATATGTTGTGGTTAGCCTTTTAGCAGTCACTAAATATATCTTTTGTAAGTTAGGTCATGCATGATTCTGGAGAATTTGAGTCTCATTATTGAGCTTGAGTGCTTAGGCAGAGTGGACGGTCATGGTATATAGAGATCAATCACTCTTTTAAACGACCTTTTGGAATGGACATATGACGACTTGTGGTTGAGGCACCAAAAATGAACCTTGAGAAAAGCAGATTCACCTCAAAAATCCAGAATTGTTGGCGAGTGATAACTTGCACTCTTGATCGCAAAAGAAAGGATCCATCATATGTAGTCTAGTCACCTTTTAACAGTCACTAAATATCTTTTGTGGGACAGATTGCGAGCAGATTGAGGGCAGGAGTTGGGTCGCAAATGATATTGGAATTTGTCCCATTATTGAGTCTGAAGTCGAGCTTAAACCGGGTGGACGATCATGGTATATAGAAATTAATCACCCATCAATCTCTTTCTTTTTCTTTTTTTTTTGACAATAAAAAAAAAGAATATTTTCAATACACTGTTAACATTTTTTATACTTACCAAAAAGATCAAGTGTTAGCACAATTTGATCAAAATTTTACGAAGTATTTTTGTCATTCCCTTGTCATTTTTCTCCCCTTTTGAGATTAAAAATAATTTAGAAGCACACCCTGCGACACTTGAAAAATATTAAAATGAAAAAAAAAAGATATAAATGGTTAAGCGTTCAAATGGTGGATCATGATCAATCTCCCCCTTGCCTTCTTGTTACCTTCAATATTGGCACCATCTTTTTTCTTCACTTTCAAAATTCTCATTACAAACTTGCATAAGAGTTTGAATTGCTTGCATGTCCATGTGGGGGGTGTCTCATCATTCTAAGCAACTTTTGCTCTAGGGATTGTGATGAGCTTGTTGTCTCCCATAGCATACACATAAGCATCATCATCTCTAATCTTTTTGGAGGAGATTCAAATAATTACTTACACAAGTTGACTGACCTGAGTGACTTGACATGCAAATGTGAAACTACTTCAAAACTTTGTATGAGAGGAAAAAAAAAACTCAACCTCAAACCTCTCATAGGGCTCTAAAAGATTAGTGAAATTTTTCAATTGCAAAGCACTTTCAAAAGAAATCAGCCTCTAATTTTTAATAATTAATTCATCACCTCCTTGGTGCTTTAACAATTTTGTAGTGTTATATATTTTTAATTCTTATAATTCACTCAATTCTTTTTTAATACTACAAGAACTAGCTGATAATAAAAGAGCTTGCCGCCTCCTCGCACGCAATGGGCTTCTTAAAAGTATTGCAGTTCCTTATCACTTGTTTTCTGCAGTTTCTCATTCATTTGTTGAACTTTTTGGATTCAGAAATTGGCTTTTTTGCCACTGCTGAGTTGATTTGATTTGGGCTCTTTTTACAGTAAAACTCTTTTTATGCTTATCGCGCTTTTTTTTTCCTTTCTTTTAGAGCATTTATTTAAATAATGGAAAATTATACGATATTGTCAGGATGGTTTGGTTTTTATCTCTCCTGATGATGTCAGAATTTGGCTCGATTATATTCTCCAAAAGAAAAATTATCAATGTTAAAACAATACCTGAAATTTAAGGAGGCAATCTCTTTCAGGATGCTCATGCCTGCAATGTTGAGAGGGGACCTATGAAAAAATAATGTCAATGTTAATTTAATCAAAAAATAGAAAGATAATTTAGGGGTGTGGAAACATTCTTCTGATGTGGTTTCTCTTATTTGTTCTTTTAATCATAAAATGTAACTAATATATTGAACCATGCAGATGGTGAGAGGGGACTGCCACATGTTGTTCATGTGCGTCTATTCTACTCTAGGTTCTGTCTGCATTAATGAGGTGAAGTCAGTTGAAAAAGAAAATTTAGGGCGCCCACTAAAATAAAAATATGCACACGCCCACTAAAATATATCACTATGCCTCTTATTCCGTTCTTGCAATAGGCGCCAAATAATCACCCAAATAATAATCAATGGCTCTTTCCGTTGATACCTTATTGTAGCGCATCATGATAATGAGTTTGCAGGTTTTCAGAACTGGGTTTCCCATGAATCAACCAAAACGTGGATTTTGCAACCATCAAGATACAGAAACAGATTGGGGAACTTAACGTGAGAAAGGAAAGACAACGTTTGAGAGGAAAAGGGGGAAAATAAATTAATTTTTATGCTATTATATGAGGAATGTGAGATATGATTTAAAGTTTGTGCCGATGGAAAGTCTCACTCTATGAACGCCTCCTAGAACTCCCCCAATTTAATTTAAGAGTGGTCTAATTCACGAGAAGAAAAATACAAAAAACAAATGCGTAAGGCACATTCAGTAGGCAAATTAAAGCATAAAAGATTTTGCTTTTTCAGTTTTTCCTCTTTGTTTTTATAAATAAAAAATAAAAGAAATGCGTAAGGCACATTCAGTAGGCAAATTAAAGCCATACACCCAAACCATGCACCCAAACATCGTTTGTCTACACCCAAACATGCTGAGCTGCTATTCCTCTCTATGAATAAGATAGAACGTACCAAGAATTATTAAAGCTTCCCAAAACAGCACTAGGAAAAAAAAACGAATTGTTTTACACTTCATAGGCAAAACAAATATAGACTGCAATTAGCTATAAAATTTCTGCAAAATACAAATAGGAAACAAAAACAGTTTCAATCTAACAAAAAACACTGATGCCGCATTATAAGCTATAATAAAATAAGGCCAAAATTTCTCCAAGCTCTTCTTTTACTCCAAAAACCCTCAAATTCAGCCTCACCATTTTGAACTTAAGTCATTGATCAATAATACAAAAATCACACATGAAAAGCAACCATACAACATCACAAACAAATCGATTAAGATCGCTTACCAAGTAGTTGCTAGCTTGATTCCATATTCGAGTGCCAACACATTATCCAAATCAGCAGCATCCATGAAACTTTATGCCTCAAAAGCCATCGAATTAATCAAACAAAATCACATTTAAGATCACTTACACAGCAGTTGCTAGTTGATCATACCAATTATTCTAAAGCTAACACATTATCCAAATAAACAGCATCCATGATCGTATTCTATACTTCAAAAACCCTCGAATTATGGTTGAAACTCCGTCCCACCATTTGAAACTTAAATAACAGAACAATCATACAAAATCACATATGAAAATCAGTTAACTGTACAACATCACAGACAAATCGACTTAAAGATCTCTTTCCCAGCAGTTACTAGTTGATCATACTTATTATTCTATACTTCAGCAGCATCGATGATCATACTTGTTCTATACATCAAAAACCCACAAATTATGGAACTTAAGCAACAGTAAACAAAGCCACATATGAAAAGCAACTTTACGGTTATGATCATACTTATTATACACTCCAAAACCCCCCGAATTATGGTTGGAATTCTGCCCCACAATTTGAATTTAAATCATAGGACAATCATACAAAATCACATGTGAAAAGCAACTAGAAGATCCCTTACCTAGACAGTTGCCAATTTGACCATACTTATTTTATATTCTAGAGCCAACATATTACCCACATCAGCAACATCCATGTTCGCCAGTGTATCCTCTGGCTTTTTGACAAATCCACAGGCAGCCTCAGGTTAATCAAACCAAACATCATTAGAAAGCAAAAAGAATCAACACAAAATATATAAAGATTAAGTTGCTGCAAGCAATGAGGATTGAAACGAGGGTTTTACTTCCTTAAAGACCCATCTTTTTAAATTCTGCTACAAACAGGGTTAGCCGGTTACTTTTTCATCGTCAGAGCTAATTCTCAGGCTCATGCTTCTTAGCTGCCTTTTTCATTGCCTTTGTTACAACAGGGCCTCTCTTATCTCCAACCAACCTACCAACATCTGTTATTGGTTTCTGAAAATTTGAAGAGTTCAACAAATTTATTAAAGAAATTTCAATTCTGCTATTTGGCACCTTGGTATCCCCGTAGTACTTCCCTTGCGCAGCATTTTACCACATTACGCTAAGGTACTTTCTATTCCTTCCTTCTATTCCCTAGAAAATAAATAAAAAATAACATATATCGAAGATCATGTGCACAGGAAAATTATCGAGAAACTTGGAACAAAAAAGGCTTAAAAAGTTAGACATGATGATCATAATCTGACAGAAGAGCGGGAAATGCGAGAATCATGTTAAAATCTTACAGAAGAAATAGAAAATAGATCATTCATAGTGTCTTTTAAATGATTGGTAGTGTCAAAATTAGGAGAAAACCGCATTAAAATAGAAGTGGAAACCCAAGACCACAACAGAGTCAAAACTAATTCAAATTAATAGCCGAGTTATAGCATCAAGTAGTAGTAAGAAACAAGTCTAAGCAAAATAAAACAGAGAATCTCGACACTATTGATCACTCAGTCAAACAATAAAATCCACAATAGACGATGGAACGATTATAATAATCACAATGAGATAACAAACCCTCTCTGTAATCCACGATAGACGAAGGCAGGCTACGTACATCTCTCCTTCTTATGCGTTTTTGCTCTCTCTCTCCAAAACCTCTCTGTAATTTCTTATCTTCTTCTGTCTCTCAACAGTTCTCTCGAGTGGAAGGAAAGAAGGGTGAAAAATCTTCCTTATAAAGCCACGCGAGCCAAACGGTCAGATTTTTTTTACTTTCAGCCGTTGGATCTTTACAGATCTAACGGTTATCAAGTGGCTGTCCGATGCCCTTAACGCTCGGCAGTAGGATTCAATATTTGGATTTTTCTAGCCGTTATACAGATTTTTTCTATTGTGTGAATTGGTTTGGATAAATGGGTATCCATGTTACTTCTAAATGGCCTGAATTCGGCCCTTTTACGAAAGAGTTTTTTTTTGGTACATTTTATATTTATTAATTAATTTTATATTAAAATAAAATACTCTAATATATTAACATTATTATTGTATTTTAATGATTAATCTTACGAGGCTTTGTATAATAAGAAAAAAAGAAAATACGTAATTTCTCACCTTTGAAAATACATAATTTTATTCAAAAGTGACTTTTTTAAATATTTTATCATTTTGGGTTGTTTTTTTAAATTTACTGTTTAAAAAATGTCTCTTTTGTCATAATTCTAGATGTAAATGTTAATATTTTATCTTTGTAAATCTTTTTTTTAATTCATTAATTTGGTTATAAAATATGTAAATTTTTTTGTGTAATCAATTCGTATATATCATAAAATATATTTATGTATGCACATAATACTATATGTATATTTATATACTCAATGCATATTGTGATAAAAAATAATGAACATTTTTCAAATAGTAAATTTAAAAGAAGATAATTTTGAAGGAGAAACATATTTGTAAATATTTCATTTTTATGTGGTATTTATGTAGAAACACCTAAATTTTTTCCAAAATTCTTTTAACATATAATACCCTTTTTCTTTTTGAAAAATGATGAAGGATTAAAATTTTATAATTCAATATCTAGATAATGGACCAAAATATCCCTGATTTCTATTATTCCTAATAAATATCCATTTTTTGGAAAATAGATAATTTTGAAAAACCAAATTCATTGCACAAAACTATACCTTTTATTGAAATCACAATAAAGTTTTTATCACAAAAACCAAAAATTAAGGACAAATTCTAAAATGAGTATAGTATACTATCAGTAATTTTTGCCTAAAGACCTATGCAAAAATTATCTTAGATCAAACAAAATATGAAACTACTTATTAGATAAAATAGATTATCACATTATAAGAATCTATTTAATCTGAATATGTTAATCCCGGCGGATAAATTTAAAAGATTGGACTCCTAAAATATTATAAAGATGGTATGTATGAGCATGCGACATGTTTGATTTTAATTTTTTTTTATGTGAATTTATGTATTGAATATGATTATACTATGGGCTATCAAATTAATAAAGCCCTAAAAACATCTATTGAATTTGGGTTGTAATATATGTAACTCTAATTAACCTAATATATATTTAAAATTAATTTTTTTATTTAATTGACTGATTAAACTGATTATAAAAAAATATTTATTTATAGCTTTTAAAATTTAAAATAGTTAAAAATAGAAAAAAAAATTCAAAAAGACAGTAAGTGCAAATCTTGTTAGAAGACGAAATTTAGATTCAAGTGCACTCAATTCTAGGCAAATTCGTAATCATGATATGGGTATGTATCCTTTGGATTATTGCAACTATTTGCATCAAGTAACAAATGAACAGCGGGTAGGCCAATAATGCTTCACGAGACTCGAGAGAAGAGAAGAGGGAAGGGTAGGAGATAGCTGTTGGCTGACGCATCCAATGATGGCTGCGACGATAGTGCAATAAGTAACAAATAAGCGGCAGGCTGACAACAATAAGTTAGTAATGAGAGTCAGCCGAAAGAAGAGAAGAAGGGGGAAGAAGTAGGAGGGTAGCTACTTCTTCGAAATGTTAGGGATTGGGACTTGGTAGAATGAATTAGGGTTAGAAAATTAGAATTATTAAATCACAGATGTTACCCTAAAATGCAGTGTCCCCAATTCAGTCAATTCGATTTTTTTTTTCTAAAATATATTAATCAAAGACTAACAAAAGGCCCTCAAAATTCATGGGATATAGGACAACATAAAACCCTCATATCTCAATCTCTCTCTATTTTTTTTCTTTTTCTTGATGAATTCTTGCTTAAATTAAATATAAATCAAATTTATGTGAAAATATTACGTAAAATAATTTATATGTCAATTTTTATTAATTTGAGCCATTATAAATTAAATTCTTTAAAAAAAAGAAGAAGAAATATCACCATTTTCACCCTCTCGCTTGTCGCCGCGCCTATGTTCTTTAATTGGCTCTTTGATGGGGAAAATAGGGGACCATTGTTTTGCATATAAGCGGCCTTTCATAGGCTGTTGGGTTGTTGGACCCACACCCTTCACCATCACACCCCCATCATTCATCTCAAAAGACAACATCCAATAATTTTTTTTTTAAAAAAAACATGTAATTAAGAGTGATTATTAATTAGTAATCTTGTTATTGGCCTAATGTCGTCATTAGCATTATTAAAAAACACTCATACAATTCTGCTTGTTCTTTGATTTCATAAAAAAATTAATCTTTAGATCTTTCTATGAATCACAAGATTAATAAATTTCTTGGCCTAGATTCCTAGTTCATTATGAATCAACCATATTTTACAGGTGGCACAACCATAACCCCATGTTTATTAGTATATAATAATAACGATTAAATAATAAACAATGAATGATTCATAAAAATCTCCCACCATTTTTTAATTCAGTCTTAATCGTGTTGATTAGTTGGTGCCTAACTATGACGAAGACGACAAATGCATTAATGGGTTGGGAAATTGGAAGTCTAATAGATGATATTAACATTTGCAGACTTGCCTACCACAATTTATTTTATTATTTGTTTATTAAAATAAAAGTTTGAGATGTTTACATGTCCCCTTTTGCTTGTTAAAATAAAATGTTACATTAATGGGGACAAAAATTCTCAATGGTAATATTAATGGGTCTATTTGTTACGTCAACTTCAGTTCTATTATGTTGAAGGTAACTGCCTATGCCAAGTACACAACATAAATTTATCGAACTAGTTTAGTGATTTTATGGGAAAAAAAATTAGAAATAAATTTAATAATTATTTTGTAGTAAGTAATTTAAATTATAGTGAACATTTGTAAAATTAATCATTTTTATCAAATTTTAAATTAGATTTGAATAAAAAAAATTTAATCGGATTCAATTCGATTTTTTGATTTGGATAAAAATTTGGCTGGTGTAGCAACTATTAATCTTATAAAAAAGATGGTTTTATTGGAGAAATAAATAAAACATAAAAGCTGATATCACATAAATAATGTCTACATTACAAATATATGTGATGATCCTCACAAACATTATTTGGTAATAATGATTATTTCAACCTGAATGGTCTAATTTTGACATCCGTTGGGCTTCCCTCTCGGGGAGCCTGCGTCCCGGCGTTGCAATAAACCCTTCCGGCTGAAGACTAGTGGCAGGTGGTCCCGCGGAGCTTTGGGAGAAGGGTAGCCTAGTGTTTAAGCACAGCAGTTATATATTATTTTATTATTTATTTAATATATTATTTTATTAGTTATTTAATGTATTTTATATTTATTAAAATACAAATATATATTTTTTTATTTTTAATTATTTATTTATTGGTTTGCGTAGTTTTGTGACCGAAGGTAGGTGTAATAAAATATTGGTGGAGGCAATTACCTATTTTAATGGTTAGTATGGGCGTTTCTTAATTCTAAGTGTTATGCATAAAATTTACCATATATATTTTTTTAAAAAAAAGGTTTAACGACACCCTAAATTTTTGATAGAACCTTTTCATGAATTTTTTTTATCTCTAAGAAAAATACTTAACAGAGATTTCAACTCAATGTTTTTGAAGACTTTATTTAGTTCAAAATATTGAAAAAAAAATGCCTAAGTAGTTTGAGCAGCTAAAATAGAGGTTAATCTCTTTACCAATATTAGTTATTCCTATGAATACATGTAAATTTACGGTATTTAGTGATGCATTTCACCAGAACTTAGGATATGTATTGATGCAATATAGTAAAGTGATAGTTTATGTATCCAGATAATTGAGATCACATGAGATTTCATATTCAGTATATGACAAACAAATAAAAGAAAAGAATAATGGAGAACTGATGAAATAATGATTAATAAGGTGAATAAGTTTTGCTAAAACTAAATGTTATGAATGCTACGATAAGTTGAATTAATGTCCACAATATGTTCAAATAATCTTTTGAAAGTTCGCCAAAGTTTTCTTTTTCAAAAAAAAAAAAATTCAGAGATAATTTATGTATTAGGGCTTAGGTCATACTTCAATTTGCATGCCAAACTTGACCGCTCGGAATACATCACTGAATATAATTATGGTGTGTTTGAAATGAAATTGTCACATCATCAACCCATCCGAATTAATTATTTCCTTTTTCTTTTAGCACATCATGTGTTTGATTTGATTCAAAAAGAAAAATCATTCTTTTAATAAAATTAATTCAAATGTGATAATAACTAATAAATCATATTATTTTAATTTTAATAATTTATTTATAAATTAATAGTAGAAATAGATTACTATAATCTAATATGTTTTGGAAAATTATGATAAGGTCCTAATTCACCATAAAATTTAGACCTACCAAGAGAAAAATATACAATTAAATTTTTTTTTTCACAAAAGATATATTATAAAAGATTAGAATATACCAATAAAAAGTCTTGAAATCAAAATTTCCTATAATTCTAAAAAAAAGACACTAATGATCATATACTAAAATTACCAATTTACCATTCTTTGCTTGTATTGAGAGATACGAAGGAGGGGGTTATTATATCATGGATCTCAGTTCATGTTACATTATAAATTTTCTTCTTTTACATGTGTGAAACAAAAATAAAGTGTACACTTTTTATAAATTAAATTTTGGTAAACTAACGAATATAGAACATATTTATTAGTTATAACTTATAGATTTATCGTTTTGAACTTATAAATTCATTAGTTATAACTTACAGGTTCACCATTTTAAACTTAGAGATTCATTATTCTGAATTTACAAGTTCATCATTTATAGATATGCAGGTTCATTGTTTATAAGTTACATGTTTATCGTTTATAATTTGCAAGTTCATTATTTAAAAAAACTGCAATTTCATCATTTACAACTTGTTTCATTACTTACATATTTATCGTTTACAATTTACAAGTTTATCATTTTCAACTTGCAACATTTAGAACTTATAAATTCGTTGTTTAGATCTTGCAGATTCATTATTTACAACTTTCAAGTTTATCATTTTGAACTTGCAGATTTATCGTTTAAAACTTACAAGTTCATCACTTATAGGTTCATCACTTATAGGTTCATTGTTTATAACTTGCAGGTTCATCACTTACATATTTATTGTTTTTACCTAAATCCATTGTTTTCAAATATTTTTCATTTTCAACCATTTTATTCCACAAATATGTCAAAACTAATATTTTTCATCATAAAACAATAATATAGATAACTAAAATATTAAAAAATAGTAAAAATAAAATAAAATATACAAATTAAAATTTTTATCTTTCTAAAATAAATATAAAATAGATAAAATTTTAAAAAAAATATACAGAGAAAGAAGAAGAAAAAGAAGAGAATAACGATAAAAAAATGCATTAAATACTAAAAGCATATCATATATATGAATTATTAAATAATATGCTACTGTTTTAAAATCGGGATAGAGAATGAGACATGCTAACTAATGGGCCATGCTTATTAGCAGATCTTGTAATTATTGAAAATTTTAGGCATAGTTTGATATCATAAGATAAAAAACAAAAAAAAAACTTTGATTTCAATCTTTCAATTAAAATAAATAAACAAAATTTTTAATTATCCCTATTTCCAGATATCTTTTGAAAAAATTGACCCACTCCAATAATCTCAAAAAGACAAATTGACACGAAAAAGCTAAGCACACTTCAATAAGCTCAAAAGATAAATCGACACAAAAATACATGGTAGCATTTGATAATACAATATGAATATAATCTATTAAAATAATACAATTATCAAATGAGTTGGTTTCGATTAAGCTAATTGACATGAATATAATATTATTACAATCCTTTAATATTTAAAATAATATTTATATTTGTTTTCAGAAAATATCTTAATAAAAAATATATATTATATATATTTTATAGTTATTTAATAATTAGATATAATTTTTTGTAATAATTAAATAATATATACTTTTTTTTAAAATTTAAAAATGATAAATAATTTAAAATAATATTATTTTATACAATTTAGCATATAATATATTTATAAATATATTAAATATGTCAATTTATTTATTACATAATAATAAATAGATTTAAGAAAATTAACAAAATATCAATTGACTCGATACAACACTAAAAAATTGTTAGCTCTATTTAACTTCATTAAAAAATAACTCAAAATAATGATTTGTTAATGTTGTAATTCGAAAATGACTTCACAATGGTTTGACCATATCTAATAATATATAATGATTTGTACTAAAAGATTTTATTTTTAGAAAAATGTAAATTTTTAGCTTAATTTTTTTAAAATATCAATTTTTTCATCAGAATTGGTTGAAATCATTGGGTGGCATCGCTTCAATTAAACTGTAAACCTGAATTCCCATTTTTACAAATTAAAAATAAAAAACCCTAAATATCAATTCTTTTTTACAGACACTAAATCAAAAAGACCAAAAAAAAATCATATATCAGATATTTCTCTGCTCTCATTATTATTTGCGAGTGATTTTTCAACTTTTCCCAATAGTTGTTCTTCTGCTTCATATCCATCAGCAGACCTGACCGACCATTCGTATACATACGTAGATACGATAAATTCTGCTTCATTGGTATTTTATCCATCAGCAGACCTGACCGACCATTCGTATACATACGTAGATACGATAAAAACTCTTCTTCGTTTCGTGTGTGTTTCTCTCTCTCTGTTTGTCTTTTATAAATTAAAGCTGTGGCTTCACCAATTGACGGCTTCATCATACAACTAATACAATCTCTATCTCGATTTCTGCTTTTCTTTTTCCTGGTTCTTGGCTGTCTGTCAATTCTTAGAATTTGCTCTAACCTGATTTTCCCTTTTTTGGGTCTTCAACTATTGAAGCTTTAATCTCTTGAATTGATTTCTTTAGCGTTCATATTGGGTTTTGTAACAAGTATTGGGCTTGGATTTGATTTTGACCCCCCTTCATTTTAAGCTTAAAAATCCCATCTTTAATTTTAATTATTTGTTATCAATTGTCTCTAATTGAATATTTAGTTGATTTGTAAGCTTTGTTTTGAGGCTTTGTCATATAGGTTGTATATTCGTTCATTTTAGAGTTGATTTATTACCATTTACAAGAGATCCGGCTACCAAGAAGTTGGTTTCTCAAATTTGTTGGTCGAGCTATTGGGTTTAATAAATTCCCCATTTGCTGCTGACAAGTTCGTTATAGGCTAAGGAATTTAAGTTCCAATTTGATTTCAAGCAGGTTAGTTCTTTTTAGTTTATAACTTGCTTGAATTTCATTTTCTCAATCAAATAATTGTAGAATTGTGAAACTTATATTTTTTTTTCTATCAAGTTTATTCTGGTCCTACGGCACAGGAAGCTAGCTTCTTCGTAGATTTTCTGTGAAGTTTCAAATCTGTATTTGGAAAAGTTCTCAAGGTATTAAAAAGATGACAATTGGGAATCATGCTCCAAAGAAAGAAAGAAAGTCAAGGAGGAGTAAATCAGTTAATGAAAATGCTCCCTTGCTACCCAAAAGGCAAGAGGAGGATGTTGGTTTTGATGAGTTCGATGGAGCTTCCTTTACAGGCGCAGTGTTCAATTTATCAACTACTGTAGTTGGTGCTGGAATCATGGCCCTGCCTGCTACCATGAAAGTGCTAGGCCTTGGCCTTGGGGTTGTCATGATCATTTTTATGGCCTTCTTGACAGAGGCGTCTATTGAGATGTTGCTAAGGTTTAGCAGAGCAGGGAAGTGTGCTTCATATGGAGGACTTATGGGGGATGCCTTTGGAAAGTATGGCAGGATGTTGTTGCAAGTTGCTGTTTTAGTCAACAACATTGGTGTACTCATTGTGTACATGATCATCATCGGTTTGTCTTTATCTACTATATTTGCCTGATTTATATGCATTTGTTTGTAACTTTTTTGTTATTTGTAGCTTCTTGCCTTTTTATCAATCTATAGTAATTTGCTCGGTATTTTTCATTTGTGTTTTTCATTTCTAATATATGCTCTAGTGAAATTGGAGGTCAATGTTTGTGGGAAAAACTTAAGTTGTTGCTTATTTGAAGGTGATGTGCTGTCTGGAACATCTTCAAATGGAGTGCACCACGCTGGTGTGCTTGAAGGATGGTTTGGAGAACACTGGTGGACTGCGCGAACCTTTGTTCTTCTTGTCACAACACTAGCTATATTTTCTCCACTTGCTTGTTTTAAGCGAATTGGTTAGTATATATCTTAATTGAAAAAAGATTGATGAATTAATTTTTCTTATATATCGATTTCTTATTTAGAGTTGATTTGTCTACTCAAATAAATTATGCATGACATTTTGGAAGTTATAGATGCTAAACAAATTGTGATTTCTCATTATTGAACGACGTTAAGCTGCTTCTTGTAATATGAATAGGCACATAAGGATCTCTTTTACTAGAAACTTCAACATTTTCAACTCTTTGCTTTGTCGTGTGGACTGAAGCCAAATTCTTTCCTGCAAGTGAATTTAATTCCTCTCTTAAGTGAAGTTATGTGGAGATGGATCATGTTATGTTGTGTTTGCAGATTCTTTGAGCTTCACATCTGCTTTATCCGTTGCTCTGGCAATTGTCTTCCTTGTAATAACTGTGGGAATCACAATTGTCAAGTTAATAAATGGAAGTATAACGATGCCAAGATTACTACCAAATGTTACAGATGTGACATCATTCTGGAAACTATTCACTGTAGTCCCTGTTCTTGTCACAGCATTCATCTGCCACTACAATGGTATGCTGAATTCTTATCTTCTTAACATAGACAATTGATATAGATAGGATGATTAGTTCAAATATTCAGATGGTACCAACTGTGTAAAACTTGCTAGCAACTTTTTCAGACAAAAATAAAAATAAAAATAAAAAATGGGTTTCCAATTTGTTCAATCATGTTTGATTTAATATCATGAATATTACCAGATTTGAAGTAATTTGTTTATATATATATATATGATCTGAATTTCTAAGTTGTTTCTTAAATAGTTAGTTGCTTTTCTATTTATGGAAAACAACAAAGCTAGTAGTGTGAAGTTTTACCATTTTTTATTTTTCTTTGGCCTAGCAGTGACATTTGTCAACTGGTGTCAACAATTTAAAGTCCTTTTGATTATTATTTCTTTTTTCTCAGAACTTAATATTATTTATGCGTGGGCATATTCAAATTAATGGTATTGATTACAAAGATTGCTTGATTAAAATCAAATGATCATGTTTTATTTTTGCCTAATTCTTGTTAATCAGCTTTAAAATTGCAAGCATGTAATTGACAAGTATTGATTGATTTAGTGCTTTAATTGCAGTCCATAGCATCGATAATGAACTTGAGGACTCTACTCAGATAAAATCAGTTGTGCGAACATCACTTGCTTTATGCTCAACTGTGTACATAATGACCAGCATTTTTGGATTCCTTTTGTTTGGTGATGGAACTCTGGATGATGTGCTTGCCAACTTTGACACTAATCTCGGCATTCCTTACAGTTCCTTGCTTAATGATGCTGTTCGTGTTAGTTATGCTGCTCACCTCATGCTTGTATTTCCAATTGTCTTCTACCCCTTACGAATCAACTTGGATGGCCTCCTATTTCCGTCAGCACGGCCTCTTTATCAGGAAAATATGAGGTTTGCATCAATCACAATTGCTCTCATCACTCTGATCTTCTTGGGTGCTAATTTCATTCCAAGTATCTGGGATGCTTTCCAATTTACTGGAGCAACTGCTGCGGTTTGCCTTGGGTTCATTTTTCCTGCTGCTATTACTCTTAGGTGCGTTTATAACTTCATAACTTCAATTAGTAAGTTCAATATTTGATCTTTTTCCTGACATATGTGTTTTGCTTAGAAATTTTAATTTTCTAGTTTGTAGTAAGATTTTGTAGCTGAGTGTTCATGGTTGATTTTTTTCAAGTACTATATACCTAACAAAATGAAAGGTGTTTTACACTGGGAAAACATGATAACTAGTTGGCTTGTGATTTCATATGTAATGAAATAAGCAAATTATAGGATAGAAAATAATAGATATTGTTCCACTGCATGAGCATTGCTACATGGAGAGGTGCCCTTGCATGTTTAACTATGGTGCTTTCTACTGGGCATCCACACATATAATTGGAAGTCTTTTGATTGGGTGGCAATTTTAAGGGCATGTTCTGGAGTTCATATTTATAGTCAAGTCCCTTTAATATTGCTATTGGTCTTGCAATAACAGGGCATAAATCTAATAATCTCTCTATTGTAAATATGATTTGGACCAACTTTGTTCACGTAACTGGAGATATGTTTTAACTTCAGATTCTGTAGTTTTAGTTTTTACTAATGATGGAACTACTCTGGAATGATGGATTTTCTAAATCTTATATGGAGAATTTATCAGACGGCAGACAATCTTTTGAGCCTATGACTTTTTAGTTTTTGTTGCAAGAGCTGGAATAAAGAAATGTTAATGTATGATTATTTTCAAGTGCTGTTTGATTTGAGCAAATCCTCACTATCATTTTCCACAATTTTGATTTTAACTTGCTTGTTTCATTATTTATATTTGGAATTTTCAGGGATCGCCACAATATAGCAACCAAGAGGGACAAGATCTTATGTACTTTCATGATTGTCCTTGCTGTGTTCTCGAATGCCATAGCCATCTATAGCGATGCGTATGCCTTGATTAAAAAGAGTTCATCTCGTCGTGAATGATCTGTCATCCAACTCTACACTGTAAAATGAACCGAGGGGTAGGGTCATCTCTTAGTTCAAGAGACCTTGGTTGGCAGAATCCTTTTTCAGTCCAATGTTAATGTCCGAATCTCCCTAGTAATTTGTGTAATGATTTGAAGTTTAATAAGATGAGCACTCGTATCAAATGTATAGAAGTACTTTGCTATAGAAGATAGTGGTCTCTAAATCCTTTTGGACCTATGTGCATTTTGTACTAGTTCGGACTTATATTTTGGTTTCTGTGTGAATCAGAATGAAACTATCGTAACTGTTATTGTTGTAAATGTTTTGTTAGCTATATGTCACGACCCTAGAGTTCAGCTAGCAATCGTGCGGCACTTAGCACGGTCCGTTGCACTAAGCCTGCCTTCCAAACCGATAAAAGCACTCCAAAGAGAATAGAACGGAACTTAGAGAAAATTCAATAGCAAAACAAGAACACAAGAGAGTTTGAGAGAAAAGCTTTGTATTACTTGAAATGCTTCAATTGATTGAATTGAGTGAATTGAGTGAATGATTACAAATGAATTTACATAAGGTATATATAGGCCTCCACCTCCTCAATGGATGGCCGAGATCAATTCCCACCTACCAGATGGATGGTTAGGATTAACTCCCACCTACCAAATGAATGACTAGGATTGATTCCCACCTACCAAATGAATGGTTAAGATCAACTCTCACCTACCAAAATGGATGGCTAGGATTGATTCCCACCTAACAAATGGAGGGCTAGGATTAATTCCTACCTACCGAAATGGACGGCCACGATCCATTTAATCTAACGGTTTACAATGGCCTTCTAGAATATTACATATGTGTGCCGAAATGTAAATGTGCGGGAAATTCCGCATGAACCTTTGCGGGGCGTGACACTCTCCCCCACTCAAGTTCGCGACGCCCTCGTCGCGCCTTCAAGCTTGAACCTTTCTATGTCATTTTTGAATTGCCACAATGTGTCTTCAGGTTCCCAGCTTGCCTCTATGTCTGGGGCATTCTTCCATTTGACCAGGTATTCCCGATAACTTGGTACACCTCTACGCCGAATTAGGCGATCTGCCAGAATGGAATCCACTCCTCTATCAAAGGAGGTTACTACCGCAGTGGGTGCCCTTTTCGACTCACCTCGACTCGCATCTTCCACGTCTCCATGATAAGGCTTCAACATACTTACATGAAAGACTGGATAGATCTTAAGCTTGGGAGGGAGTTGTAGCTTGTAAGACACCTTACCAACCTGCTTAAGGACAGGAAATGACCCTTCGTATTTCCGTACCAACCCTTTGTGAACCTTCCGCAAGGACTTGAACTGTTGTGGTAATAATTTGACAAGGACCAAATCTCCTTCCCGAAATTCGACCATCCTCCTTTTCTTGTCAGCCCACTTCTTCATCTTTTTGGATGCCTTGTTCAAATAGGCTCGAGCCAACTCAGCTTGCTCATGCCATGCCTTAGCAAATTTGAAAGCTGCAGGACTCTTCCCTTCATAGCTTATGGCTAAAGCATGAGGGGTCATCGGTTGTTGTCCCGTAATGATCTCGAAGGGACTCTTGCCAGTGGATTCACTTTGCTGTAAGTTATATGAGAATTGAGCTACATCCAGCAACTTAGCCCAATCATGTTGGTTGGCACTAACAAAGTGCCTCAGATACAGCTCAAGTAGTGCATTGGCACGTTCCGTCTGCCCATCGCTTTGCGGATGAAAGCTTGTGGAGAAGTTCAAGTCTGATCCCAGCAGCTTGAACAATTCTGTCCAGAACTTCCCAGTAAATCGTGGGTCTCGATCACTCACGATATTTGATGGAATTCCCCAATGCTTCACAACATGTTTGAGGAACAACCGTGCAGTCTCATCTGCAGTGCAATCCGCCGAGGCAGGTATGAATGTTGCATATTTGCTGAAGCGATCAATGACCACTATTATACTGCCAAAGCCTTCGGATTTTGGCAAACAAGTGATGAAGTCCATCGAGACACTCTCCCATGGTCTCTCTGAAATAGGCAACGGTTCTAGCAAGCCACCGGGTGCACGTTGCTCTATTTTATCTTGTTGGCAAACAAGACAAGTTCTTACATAGGCTTCAACATCATCCCGCAGTTGAGGCCAATAGTAAATAGATTTGATCAAGGCAAGGGTGCGTTTCATGCCTGGGTGTCCAGCCCATAGTGAATCATGGCATTCCTTGATCAGTTCTTTTCTCAAGTTCCCCCACTTAGGAACGTAGATGCGATTTTTCTTGCCATAGAGTAGTCCGTCACTCTGCCAAAATCGCCTTGTCTTTCCTTCTTTGATGAGGACTAGGAGGTTTTGAGCCAGGGCATCATGCTCCAACCCTTCTTTGATCTTCTCCAGCAAGGGACTGCTTGGTCTACTCAAAGCTGCTAACTCCGCTTTTCGACTTAGTGCATCAGCCACCACATTGGCCTTACCGGGCTTGTATTCAAGCTTGTAGTCAAATTCTGCCAAAAAGTCTTGCCATCGAGCTTGTTTGGGACTCAACTTCTTCTGAGTTTGGAAGTAGCTAGTTGCTACATTGTCTGTCATGATCATAAAGTGAGAACCCAACAAGTAGTGTCGCCACACCCTTAGACAATGGATGATAGCTGTCATCTCCTTTTCTTGCACCGTGTAGCGGCGTTCAGTTTCATTGAGCTTGCGGCTCTCATATGCTATCGGGTGCCCATCTTGCATCAATACTCCACCAATGGCAAAGTCCGAGGCATCTGTATGCAACTCGTACATCTTACAAGGATCTGGCAAGTAAAGAACTGGTTCTTCGGTAATGGCCTTTTTCAAGTCATCAAATGAGGCTTGACACTTGTTTGTCCACTCCCAAGTATTGTTCTTCTTGAGTAAGTCTGTTAGTGGAGCTGCTCTTGCTGAATATGACTTGATGAATCTCCGGTAGTAGTTCACAAGTCCAAGGAAAGACCGTAACTCGGGGACCTTAGTAAGAGGTTCCCATTCTTGGATGGCTTTCACCTTGTCTCCATCCATCATCAGCTTCCCATCTTTTATCCCATGACCCAAGAACATTACCTCATTTTGGGCAAAGGAACATTTCTCCCTTTTAACATATAGCTCATTTTTCCTGAGGGCCTCGAATACCTTTTTCAAATGCTCAAGATGTTCTTCCATAGTCCGGCTATATATTACAATATCATCAAGATATACTACCACGAACCGATCGAGGTAGGGATGGAAGAGTTTATTCATGAGAGTGCAGAAGGTAGCAGGTGCATTAGTGAGACCAAAGGGCATAACAAGGAACTCATAAGCACCGTACCTTGTTACACATGTAGTCTTTGGCTCATCCCTTTTTGCAATGCGCACCTGGTAGTATCCCGACCGCAAGTCCAACTTGGAGAAGTATCTTGCGTTCCCCAGTTGATCAAACAAATCAGCAATGAGTGGAATAGGATACTTGTTCTTTACCGTGATCTTGTTTAGAGCGCGGTAGTCAATGCACATTCTCAGTGAACCATCCTTCTTTTTCTGAAAAAGCACCGGGGCGCCAAATGGGGCTTTGGATGGTCTAATGAAACCAGCATCCAACAGCTCATTGAGTTGCTTCCGCAATTCTGCCAACTCCGAGTTTGCCATCCGGTAAGGACTCATGGCTGGTGGTCTTGTGCCAGGCTCCAGCTCAATTTCATGGTCCACCTCCCTCCTTGGGGGTAACTGTTTTGGCAACGCCTCCGGCATCACATCCTGGAACTCATCCAAGACAACTTGCACCTCCGTCGGCAAGTTCAGTTGTGGTGATGCTTCATCATCATCATACTCCTTTAGAATGGCCAAGTAACTCTCTTCTTCCCTCTTCAATCCTTTCTTGAATTGAAGTGCTGAGAGAGCTTGGGTAGTAGGCTTGGTGGTCCTCTCCGTCGGTACTAGACAAGCCTTTGGTCCATCCATAATGCACATAGAGTTTGAACATGGAACAAGGAAAGCTCTTACCTGGTCCAAGAACTCCATGCCAAATACCACCGAGAAATCATCCATGGGTGCCACAGATAAATCCACTTGGCCAGTCCATGCACCGAGACTGACCTTTACTCCGCGGGCAATTCCTTGGAGAGGTTGTGCCGCCGAGTTAACTGCTTTGAGGGAGCCACCTCCGTTGGCAACTTTGAGACCAAGTCTCTTGGCTTCCTCTAGCGAAACAAAGTTGTGAGATGCACCTGTGTCGACTAGGGCTTTGGCGACTTTCCCATTGATGGTTGCATCCACAAACATGAGTCCCTTGGGGGACTTTGGGGCACTTTGCAATGCACTAAGCAGCCGCAAAGATCCCATCTTCGCACCTTCATCTGCCTCATTTCTCTCTTGATCATGAGTGGAGGCAACTAAAGCATTCAATGTCTTCCTTTTGGGACATTCTCGTGCCCAATGCGGTCCGTCGCATATGAAACACGTCACACGGGGCTTTGAGGCACCACGTTCTTCCCTTTCCTTCCCCTTGTCTCGGGGCTTGAATGAGTAGCTTTCTTTGTGATTTTTATGGTTCTGACTCTTGGCATGGCCTCCCCCATTCCTTGTTCCAACAAACTTTCTATCAGCTGGCCTCTGGCCTTCTTTGTTTGAGGAGTAATCAATAAGACTTTCAGCAACGGCAATGGCCGAAGACAAGTCTTGGACACCACGTCGTTTAAGCTCAAGGTTAGCCCATGATTGGAGACCATCCATGAACAAGAATAAGGCATCCTTGTCCGATGTGTCAGGGACATCTAGCAGCAAGGTTGTGAACTCCTTCACATACTCCCTTATGCTACCCATCTGCTTTAGTCGTCGAAGCCGGCCCCTCGCCTCTTCCTCAGCATTTACGGGGAAGAATTGGTTTTTGAACTCCTTTTTGAAGTCTTCAAAGGTATCAATTGTGCACACCCCACGTTGCACATCTCCATGCCTTCGTCTCCACCACAGCATAGCAGTGTCGGTCAAGTACATGGCAGTAGTTCGGATTTTACTGGCATGGTCCGTTACGCCAGTAGCCTCAAAGTATTGATCCAGCCCCCATAGGAAGTTCTCAACTTCCCTAGCATTCCGAGCACCATTGAAAGTCTTTGGCTTAGGAACTTCCACTTTCTTGGCCTCAATGATATTGGTTGTATTGGTTCCCGAAGCCATAGCCCGTTTGCATAGTGCTAGATCACCACCCATATCCTCAACTCTAAGTAACACATTAGAAATTTCTCTTTGGAAGAGATCACGTACCTTAGAAAGTTCGGATTTCAGCCCATCAATCTCTTGCCTTAACCCACCGTCTAGCTCGTTGAGGGACATCTTGACTGCTGCATGGATCTCCGCATCCTCGGCCTCCAAGCCGCTGCAACGTTCCTCCAAGTTGTCTACTCGGTCGAACAACTCTCCCAAGTTGTCCTGAGCACTCACAACACGTGCTTCCAAGCTAGAAATCATGTCTTTCGACTTGGCTCGAGATTCTTTAGATGGTTTCCGAACTTCCTCACGACCACGTTCCATTGATGGAACTTCCACGCTAGGTGTAGCTGGGGCAGTGGCCTTCATTATGCCAAAGGTAGTAAAGCTTCAAACCTTGGCTCTGATACCAACTGTCACGACCCTAGAGTTCAGCTAGCAATCGTGCGGCACTTAGCACGGTCCGTTGCACTAAGCCTGCCTTCCAAACCGATAAAAGCACTCCAAAGAGAATAGAACGGAACTTAGAGAAGATTCAATAGCAAAACAAGAACACAAGAGAGTTTGAGAGAAAAGCTTTGTATTACTTGAAATGCTTCAATTGATTGAATTGAGTGAATTGAGTGAATGATTACAAATGAATTTACATAAGGTATATATAGGCCTCCACCTCCTCAATGGATGGCCGAGATCAATTCCCACCTACCAGATGGATGGTTAGGATTAACTCCCACCTACCAAATGAATGACTAGGATTGATTCCCACCTACCAAATGAATGGTTAAGATCAACTCTCACCTACCAAAATGGATGGCTAGGATTGATTCCCACCTAACAAATGGAGGGCTAGGATTAATTCCTACCTACCGAAATGGACGGCCACGATCCATTTAATCTAACGGTTTACAATGGCCTTCTAGAATATTACATATGTGTGCCGAAATGTAAATGTGCGGGAAATTCCGCATGAACCTTTGCGGGGCGTGACATATAGCTGTCATCTTATGGTATAGTTTCTTTTTGTAAATATTAGATTATGTTTCCAGCGTAGAGTTGGAATGAATTATTTATGTAAAATCATGAAGTGTTTACTGATTTGAGAAAGTAAAATAGCTTATATAAATTTGCATTTCAAGTTCCACATAAATATTATAAAAATGACAAAAAAATTCCAAATTTTACAGATCACATGAAAAAAAAAAGAATCACTAAAAATTTAAATCATCAGTAATCAGTCTCTCGTTTGTAGATTTAAGAATGACAGAAGGAATGCAGGCTCAAAAACTCTAACTAATCAATGAAAATAATCTGAGATTTTTTCTAGAACAAGATTGCGGTTTTCATAAATTATGTTCTTCAGGTGGAAGCAAAATTAATACTACAGTTACTAAAACATTTATGATTAATGAAACAAGTTACACAAGCTTAAGAATTATGACTTCGACACATTTTAGACTACTAAAATATTACATCACTAACTAGAACCAATACTTTATGACGCCTATTTACAAAACCAGCATGTATATTTATGCCAATGCAGCACTTAAATGTACATTTACACTAGAAAATTATATGCCATTGTCATGGATTCCCAATATTGGTAACAAAAGGGACCAGCCTTCTATAATCTCTTCTTCTCCCTAGTGCACAGTTATCCAGAACGCGCCCCAGCATCAAACGCGTGTTCTGCAAAGCCACCTCTCTAGGTGGAATTCCTGATTCCATTCCACTCTGTGCACCTGGTGTGGACGTTGCTCCAAATCCTGATCCCACTGCATATTGCAAGGGTCCACTCCGAGCTTTAAATGAGGTCTGAGGAGCAAGCATTTTGTCTTCAGCACCGTTTTCATATGACCCTGGCTCGTGTGGGTGTGAACCTGCTAACGAACTACAGCTCTGTAAAAGGGCTTCCAACACGCTCAGTGCTTCCCAGCACAATGTACTTTCGACCAGCTGGGATACAATTGCATACATGTGTGGGCTTTGGGAAGAATCCATCGGGGTGTGCTGAAGAAGAGCTTTAAGCATGAGGAGTATCACCCGCTGGTACTCAACTGGCCCTTTCTCCAACAGCCTTAGCAAGTGCCCAAAAGCCAAAGCTGAGTGTTTTGGAAACCATTCATTGCATAATAATGGTGAGATACATGCAAGGAGGTTCTCCACACTTTTGATCTCTCCTCGAGCATAAGCCACAAATACAGTGGCCAATTCATCCAAGGATTTTGCTCGACACCAAAGTGCAATGTTGTTCACGACAGAGCAAGCTTTTTGCCACTGCTGATGGAGTGGTGATGCCAGAGATGCTGTTGTATCCTTGCTGAGTTGCAAGCAGAGCCAAGGAAGTAAGCCTGTTATGTGCATCAGAAGCCTCATCTCTGCATCCCCAAATATAGAGTCACATGAGTGCACTGTGATCCGCGAGAGAACCTCAATAGATACACCATGACTAACTGCGGACATGAGCCCTTTAAGCACAAGAGGCTGCACCCCTTCAAATGTAGGCAGATTCCCATTGGCTGATACCAATGATTCAGTTCGTTGAAAATCCCCAGCATCATTACCAGTATCAAGCTCATCACGAGGCATGCTTGAAAGAAGCACATTTTCTGTTGTTCTATCCCAGAACAATAAACGATCAATTACGCGTGAGAAGAGCTCAAGCACCTGGCAGTAAACGTGAACAAAATCTGTGTGCATCATGGCCACACAACCCCAGAAGAGTTGGGGATAAAGTATCACCTTTTCTGGCTCCATATTCTCCACCATTACTTGTAATGTCAACAAAATTTCCATGATAAATCCCAAAACTGGAGGTACTGGATTTCCAAGGCATCTGTGGAGGCATCTAAGGAGTGATACACATGTGTCACTTGTGACACTAGGTCGCAATGCACGATAAATTTGGTGTGAACGGCATGCAAGGTGTCTTGATGTGCACTCCATGGCCCATTTGAGTGCCTCATTACCCCAAGTCTCATGAAGATCCCCTTGGAAGAAGATAGCATCAACCATACTCTGAACAAGTGCTGACAGGAGCGCTGCACTTGGAAGCTCAGTCCTTGTAACTGTGGGATCCTCGTTCTCCCACATCATGCTCCCCCGCTTTGACTGGACATACTTGATCAGACTGACAACCTGCTGCTTGTTCTCTCCATCACTGTTTTCCACCTCATACAGTTCCAAGTGTCGGCCTGCAAGTGAATATAACAGATTTACGAGCAAATGTTGGCAGTGCTCCAGCACAATATCCTCTGAGCTATCCATTGAAACAAATGTTACATGAAAAAGTAGAGGCAAATGTTCCCGAAAATCTTCATCATTCTCATATGCAATTTCTGCCAGTAGAATCAGTGCTATATCTGCATGAGTTAGTGAATGCTGTTGATGTCCCTGTAAGGCTGATTGAATTTCTTTGGCATTGACGCCATGCATACCAACTCCAGGATGCAATCCATCTTCACCAGAGTTTGGAGTGTCAATGAGGTAGTAGTCTCCACTATCCCGAGAAACATGGTGGCTCCGCAAACTTCCTGTTGAACTTCTCACCCCCATTAAAGGACCTGACATGTTCACCAATGCTGGAAGGAGCTGACCTGACCTTCCTGTGGTTACTGGGAAAACATTCAGCTCTGGAGGCATTGGACTCAATGGGCCCGAGACACTACGGCCAGTCACTCCAGCTGTTCGCCAGCTAAGACTTCCACTTGTATTTCTGAGGGGACCATCAAGGGAACCACGAACAAGTAATGGTGACATATGTGGCTGAGTATCCACAATAGAGACAATTTGCGCTGCTGCAGGACCCTGTGAGAATTCCAACACAAAATTTCCATTTGCATCACCCTTAGTTGCACTTGGCACAACTGGTTCAATGCTATCTTCCAACATCCGTTGAGCCAATTGGTAAACCAGGTGATCAATTGTCTGCTGTGGACAAATTCGTGCTAAATATAAACTTACCCGCTTTGCAACTGAGAAATATGTGGCAAATGCACCACTTATTTCAGCAGATGCATTTGAATCACAATCTTCAATTCCTTTTGGGATCAAGAAATCTAAAACTGGACTAATATTCCTCGGCTTGCTAGCAATTGTGCTCCATAGTTTTTCAATTTCATCAGGGAATTGATCACCATGACGGCATGTTACATAGTACAGGCTCTTCAGTAATCTTTCACTCCATCCCGAATCTTTGAGTTTCCAAAAATTGAGGTTCTCTATCCATGGAGCCATGCATGTTAGAACCTGATGCTGTGCAATTATATCAACAGCATCAAGTTGCCTCAGCATGATCTCCTCACAAAGAAGCTGGCTTAATTCTGGGTGATCTTTAGCAAGTTTACATGAGAGTTTGTACTGGAATTGTTGGTATGAATCAGGAAGATTGCCAACAACAGCAGCTCCATAGCTGCCTGAGCCCTCAATGCCATCTTCCGCCCACACACGGACAGAGAGTGTTTCAAGCATCTGAAGAGCATCATCACGTATTTGTCTATTTGGGTCTACAACTTTGTAGAGGATCAGGCTCAAAAGCCTCTGTACTTCACATTTTGGTATCTCTTGGCGCATGTAGACCTCAGCCAGCACACTGAAGTAACCATCAGCTATAGCAGCATCAGAGTAATAGCACTGTAAACAAATTGTTAGTTAATCAGTTCCATATATGTATTGGAAATCTCTGACCGACTCGATTAGTGTAGATGAGAAGTACAACAGACATAAAAGCAGGCAAAGGCAGGACACTGATGATGGGTTAAGTATGAAGTATAGCAGGTAACATAAGCAGAATAACTGAGACAAAAGGCAAACCAAACCAGCATTTAAAACATCCTCAAGATCTTTTACACTCGAGACATCAGATTATCACTCCTAATCGAGATGCACAAATCTTCTCAATTTTTGTAGCTGAAAATGAAGCATGTGGTATAGCTTTCACTATTCCACATGTGAATGTGATGGATGCAAACCACTCAAAGGTTACACATATACCTGATCAATGCAAGCTGGAAAAAGGTCCAAATTTGTGAGAAGAAGATTCTTTAAAGCCAATTTTGCTAAGGAAACACGATGCTGGCCACCTCTAAGTCTGTCACGACCAGCAGCTCCACGCCCTCCTTCTCCTGTGTACTTGGAATAAGATGGAGTTGATGGAGAATAACCAAATGGAGCCCTGGGTGCAGGGTCATTGAACAAACTGTTAATCCAAGATATTACCCGGCCACTCATTTTTCTTGCATTATCATCAAAGCAAGGCCCATACAAAAGTGAAGCCATGGCATACATTGAGGCCCATTGGATTGCCTCAATTTGTTCATTCAGTTCTTTATCAAATGAAATTTTGTCGATAGAGTCTTTTGACCGGTTGTGCTGTGAAGCTTTGTATCGTTCAACTTCACGTCGGAAATCATTGACACCATCCTGCCCCCATGTACTTCCAGTTTCATCACTCCATGATAAAAGAAGATCAAATAGACGCTTTCTAGTTCTGAGATCAAACTTCTCTGATTTTGACTCAACAAATTCAGGTGCCAAAGACCTTAGAACAGAAGCAAGTGCATAACGGAGAGGTTGTTGCATTTCTTGAAAGTTCTCAGCTGAAGCTGTTAAGATCTGTCTGGTGGTATCATCAATGAATCTGAGATAATGAAGACGGAAGACAGGTTTCCGGCTCAGCATTCCAGGCCAAATTTTCTCAGCAACAGTGCGATATATATTAGCAATGTGAATTCGGAGTTCTTCACGACGAGATTTTTGAGACTGCACTAATAGGAAAGATATTTTGTCAGTCATCTGGATTAAAATCCAAGTTCAGGAATCGGAGTTTTTTGAAGCGGACCAAGGAGGATAACTTTGACATTTTTTTTAAAATTTTTATGTAATGGATAGATATTAGAAAGAAGGAAAATGACAGGTTTCAAGGTAAGAGTCAGATGGGGCTTTGACTACCTAGGCCCAATACAATCTTGCAAAACAGAAGGAACAAATGAATATAATCCCCAATTAATTCTTGAATGCAACATTGATATGACTTGTTATTCAAATGTCATATTAAGAACAAACTTGAAGCTAAACCGCAGACTGAAAATTGGAGCAACACTGGACTAGATATTCAGATGGACAATTAAATGGGCGATGACATGTATCAGTTTGACACACAGAATACGAATATCACTGTTAAATTCAACAACAGTAGGTTCAAAACCTTGCCTATTCTATCCTAACAATTTTTGGGTATATTGTCCTCGTCCCAAACTAGTTATCTTGAAAGTATACCAGCTAACCCAAGCTGAGCTTTGGCTATAGCTCATCCTTGGCTCATTTACTAAATGAGATTTAGGCACATTCATTTCCTAAACAAACTGCTATTTGGCCCATTTTATATATGGCTCAACAATCCAAACAAGCATAGATCCAGTCAAGATTTTTTTTGCAACAAATTTGGTCCTAAATAAAATCATTTCGGAATTAAATATTAAAATTTGTTTTGAAAAAATTAATATAATTCACAATATTTGTTGTTCTAATAATTTGTATAATAACATGAATGATTTTTACGTATTATACCCCTAGTGTATCTAACGATATTGGAAAAAGATATTATCTTCTATGTTACTTCATTTTAGTAAACAAGTTAAAATAGGAAAAAAATAAATAAATCTCAAATTCAAAATTAAAATTTTAAATAATATTTATATACAAGCTATGTTATGAGTTTAATGCAGTTGTTTCTAGCTCAGGTTTAGCTCAATTATCAAACGAGCATTAAAATTAGCTTGAAACTTGGCTCATTAACCTTAACCAGTATGCTCAAGCAAGCTTACGTTTTGCCAAATGTGCAGAGCAGCCCAGCTAAGAAGCAGTCCTAAAAAAAATAGCAATTGTTGCTCCCAAGGTCACCAATTTAAATATCCAATCTTCCAAAATGTCATATGAACCTAAGGCATGAAGTCAATGTCTATATGGTCATGGGGAATGAGAGTTCAGCATACCATCCCACAGCAGCTTCAAAACTACTGATGGCTATTTTAGTATATTAGCATCTTTAAGTATAGCAAAGTACAATATTCTTCCTAACTTGCGGTTTGTTAATGCAAAATCCAATGACTCAAACTTGGGATATGATTCATTCCTATGAAGCTATAGAAGGCAGTCCCAACAAAAAGTAAAAAAGTAAATAAAAGAGACGACATTTCAAGCACATGATGATAGATAGGTACCTTCCACTTCGGTTTTCCCTCAGTTTCTGAAGAAATCTCATCAATAAAAGATGAAAGCTCACTGAACATGATTTCACAAGCTTCCAAGTGTGAATGATCAAGAGCCATGGTTGCTGCTTGCTGAAAAAGTTAAAACAACCAGTTAAGCTTTAAAAACAAATCCAAAAACACGGCAATGCAAGGCATAAAAGAATAAATCCTTCTCACTTGTTAAAGGATTGCACTTATGGCCCTTGAACTTTGATGCTTGTAACATTTTTGGCCCTTAAATTTCAATTTGTAACAAAAAGTACCTAAACTTAGCATAAATGTAATGTTAATATCTCATTAACAAGTTACAGACAATATTGTTAACTAAATTTAATATGGCAATTTTTTTCTCTCATATAACATATCAACTTTTTTTAATATTCTCTCCTCCTTATTTTCTCTCTTAAATTTAACCAATTAACCAGCAATGAAAAGTAAATAAAATTTTATTTTCTCTTAATAAATAAAAATATTTCCACATTCTATATTGAATTAGAGAGTGGAAAAATATTTAAAAATTAGATTTTTTTTTTATTTTAAATAACCCAAGAAATAGATATTATTAATGAAGTTAATTTACAAAAATATTTTCCTTTTTTTATTATTTTTTTTTGGTTTATTTGATTTTTCTTAATACTAGTTTTTATTTTTTTTTGTAAACTATATTGAAGTTTATAACTTGGTTTTTCTTAATAGGTGGAAAGAGAAAATAAAGAGGAGAGAATTTTAAAAAAAAGATGACATGTCAATACATCAGAAAAAAATTTGCATATCTAATGGGATTTTAACGTTTCATTTTTGTTAAGTTCAAGGTAGTCTAAGGCGTAAGGCACACTCGAGGTGATATAGTCTTTTATCGCTTGAGGCACAAAACGCAAAAAAAGCGCTTGCCTGATTGAATTAAGATGCAAATTTCTAATATATATATATATATATGAGAAAATATCAGCATAAAATTCTAAAAATGACAGGTTTCAAGTTTCAAAAAAAAAACTAAAAGGTTTGTATGATAAAATCCTAAATTTTATGGTAGCAAAAAACCAAAAAATAATAGGTTTCAACAAAAAACTATCTTGAAACTTATCATTAATAAGATCCTAAAACTCATCACTAGAATTTCCATTCAAATCTTCATCACTTTTAGCTACACCACCACTTTCATATCCTTCAATTTCATCCACATCTGAGTCAACTTCCATATATTTTGAAACAAGTTCTGATCGTGGGGAACTTGAACTTGCCCTTGACCTGACCGTCTTTGCTCGACTTCTTGTGTTTCTAATAATTTCTCCAATTCCAACTACATCTGCTACTACACCCCATGTCAAGCCATTGTTGTCTTCATCACAAAATATACTATCATCTTCGGCATCTTCATCTACAGACGACTGTCAGCTGTGTTTGTCTTTTGTTTTAAATATAAAAAAAAACCCTAAAAGAGTCCTAATATAACTTAAAATATAACCCTAGAAGCTTAAAATCTGAGTTTTACTATAATGCCCTTAAAATAAAATAAAAAAGAAAAGGATGCTAGGAACGTGAAATATGAAAACTTTGGTCAGGCGCAAAAGGCGCACAATAACAGGGGGGACGAAAGGCACAACCTGGGCACATTAGGCGTGGGCCTGAGTGAAGGCGCCTGGCCTGGCCTGTCCTGTCCAAAGGCGCTGGGGGCTGCCATCGCCTCACCTGTGTGCCTAGGCGAGCACCCAGGCAAGCACCCCTTGCGCTTTTGACAACACTGGTTAAGTTTAGGCATTTTTTGGTTACAAATTGAAATTCAAAGGCCAAAATATTAAAAACATCAAAATCTAAGGGTCATAGGTGCAATTTACCCTAGTTAAAAGCAAAATGCATGTCTATTGTGCAAAGTCTACTCAAAGTGGTTCTGAAGCATCTATTGTAACATGTAAGGCTTTCATCACATCATCCTGAACCCAAAGCCCCCACAAACCCAAACATGCACCCCAACCCCAAAAAACAAATTAAAAAATAGAAAGGCAGAAAAGAAAGGAAAAGAACCAAAAAGAAAGAAAAGCACACTCACATAACCAATAATTCTTTGTTCTCTTAGGTTATACCAATAACACCATGGGTTTTTGCAAGAAACTAGCACATCATATAGTTCACAAAGATATCACAAAAATACCACGGTCAGCAGTATTATGTTAACAAATACTCTTGAGGTAGGGAAATTTGTAGGCTCAAATCTAAAGAATACCTAAGAAGCCTATTAATACCACATAGCACAGAACTTGATACTGCTTCCCATGAAGGAATTTTTAACCGGCCAATCTGGAAAAACATCCACATGGCTATATTAAAAAGGAGAGAAAATTATAGATCACACTGATAAAGTATTTGGGCACTCATATGTGTTATGCACTCACAACCTCGAAATTCATCAAGACATTTTTTACTATCAACATCAAGCTTATGATATTTGATAGGATGAGCAGGGTGCTCTCTATTAAAGAACCAAAAATAAAGATATCACAACATTGCAATTTTTATTCGTTCATCAAACTATGTTTGACACATTTATTTACTCCAATCTTCATATTCTTTCAAATTTTAATAATATGAGCCAAAATAAACCAACATCCTTAGTTAACAGAGCTCAAATTTCCTCTAATTGTTCTATATTGTAATATCCTAAAATCGGATTGTGAGAGGTGCAAGGCACTGAGGTGTAACTTTTGCGAAACTCAGTGTTGTGTATGGCTTATATATACACAGTTAGTGGATCGATGCTAGAGTGATAACATTTATCCTTAGGGGGTTTCTCAGTTTAATTATGGGGTTCCAGTTTAAGTGGATTGGGAGTGCAGGAGCAATGCCCCAGTGGTACAATATAGGGAGCAATTTTGTAAAATTGTACCATACGACTTATATATATATATATATATATATATATATATATATATATATATATATATATATATATATATATTGTAACCTAAATTTTATAAATCTAAAAAGAAAACCTAGCTGCTCTGCTCCTGATGAAGTAGACACATTGCTCAACCTCGTTAAATCTGTGTTCTTTTGTTTTCTTCTATTTTTCTTGTTGTTTTTTGGTTATTTCTCAACACTCAGCCAATTTTATTTTGAAAGTTCTATTTCAATGTTAAAATGGTGAAGAGAAACTTGGAAGGACATGTTCACAACATTTTCCTTTCTTCTTCATTCCTCCCCTATTCTTCTTTCCCCTCCATCTTTTATTGAAACATCCAAACAAGGAGAAGACAACACCTTACTTTTGCCTCTCACTCCTTCACAAATGCATCTCCTCTTCTTATGAACAGCCATACATTGCATCAACATTCATTAACAAATCCAGCAATTAGCAACATAATCATTGCCAACATAAATATAACAATATGCAGCAAAAATGCATTGAGAAAAATGAAACAATTATCCATAAAAGTATCCAGCTAAATTTAGTCTGCAGCAGCATCCCATCAAGACTGAACCTAAGAAAAATTATATTAGTTCATATACCCTCTTTTAAAGAACTAGGAAAATGTTCAGTAACCATTAAGGACTAAAGTTGCAAAAACAAATTGAATGCCCTAATCATCTTATCCTGTTCGAACCTTGAACGATAAGGAAAACGGCCTAAAATATGCCAATAGACTTCCTCATTAGTAGAATGAAGTAAAATCTATTAACAATTCTTGTAAGATATACTTACTATGTTTGCTTCAGATCCAGATTTTAATGAGGGGAAAATATGACGGTAAAGATCTTTGGTTGCAGCTAAGCCACCAGCTTCTCTACTATCTGGTGGGCATGAACATGCAAATATTGCATACATGAGCCACTGGTCCAGCTTGTTGTCCGTATCATGTGATTGATGAGCCTTTCCTCCTAACTCAACAGGTGTGATGTGTGCAAGACGTTGAACAACCTCAACCCTGCCAATTAAATTTGATTCAGAATGTTTATTCAGTGTCCTTTTCTATTGCCAAAAGCTTGAAATTGATCTTCTAAAGCTTTATTTGAACGTTAAGAAAGTATAGGAATAGCTGCAGCAGGAAAATATCAGCAACATAAAGAGGGAATGACTTGTGCTTTCTGCAGTAATTAATGGTCATTTATCATCTATATAATTTGCAATTTGCAATTCAACCTAACAGCTTTAATGCTAAATCTTAAAAATTCTATTTAAGTCAGAAGTACCTAACTGAGTTAGCATAGCCTCACAGGTAATTCAACCAAGAATTGCACAAACAAACAAATTTTTATCTTCTTAAACCCCACCAAAATTTCAGATTTCACAAAGACAATAAGCTCGCATTACTTACTAAATAAGCTCGCAACAGGACATGAAAATGTGACATCAGGCCAAATAAAAATGTAATATGAATATAAGTAAATTAAGCATTACTTACTTGGCTTCCCGGACAGAGTTTGGGCAAAGCTCAGCAGCATATTTGACAAGGTCACTAAGACACCGAGCCCACCTGTTCTTATCAGGACTCTCAAATATTATAGATTGAAGCGTCACTTCAGGAGGAATTGCATCAGATTCTGGCCTCAAATCAAATGGACGCCCATAATCCCAATAGCAGCTTTGAACAATGTCATCCTATGATACGGAAACATTAAGTCCAAAAGGGAAAGAATATTTACATTTGCACGGGTTCACCTCATATAAAACTATGCAAGAAAAAAAAAACAGAACATGGAGAAATTGATTATAGGTATAGCTTACCCCATGTTCCTCTAGGACATCAATTACAAATATTGGTTCAGGTTCAAGTCTCAAGTTATGGTCTGCTTGTTCACGTAATGAAAGGTCTTCTATATCATTCCTCAAGGCACGCACACAGCGCAATAATTCCAATGCTGTGTGCCGAATTTGACTATCCACAGAACTAAGGAAGATAAGACCAACTGCATCAATCTCAGATGCACGAAACTCAATAACTTCTGATTGATGAAAAGAAGACTTCTTGAATCCATCATTCCCATGTCCCCCACGCTTTGTCTCATTAATACCAGATTCCAATTTATCATCAAGTAGACAAGCTCTCCAAAAACGCATAAGTTCCAACATGCGTCCCAATGAAGTTTGAATAAGAAGAGGGAATTCATCAGGAAGCTGAAGGATGAAGTTGGCCATCCCTCTCAAAATAGCAAATCTACGATGGGGAAGGTATCTAACAATTCGATTCAATACTTGCACTGCTTCTTCACGGACACCAGGATCAATACTAATACCGTGTTGTGGGATTATTTCAGTAATCTTATCACTTCGGCCAACTTCTTCTATCAGGTATGGTATACACTTTAGGACTGACCTAAATAGATATCCTTGGGACTTTTCCTTGGTTACAGCATCTGGGAATAAAAAGCGAGCACTATGATAATAAACAATAACCAAATTGATACTGGAGCTTAAGTACAGTTAGTGGACACAGTGCAAAAAATGGGAAAAATAATACTGCAAAAATGCTGAAATGTTGCCCTATGTATCCATCTACCAGGGGAATACATATGGGCAGTGAAAAACATAATGAATTATGGAAATATTAACTCATTATTTTAACATTCATCAGTCAGCACAATTTATTTTTGTTTTCAAATACTAAAAAGCAACATAACAACATTTTAAACTAGTGGAGTCTGCTAAATGAACTCCTTTCAAACATATTGAGTCAATCACATTATGTTTGGGCTCAAATTTAAAAGTGACGAACAAGCATCATATAGAGCCAATACTTGCCTCATTGATAACTATGTGAAGTACAGATTCACATACATCCTGGTATTCTTAAAGTAAAACAGTTGAATGAATGATAAGGGATTAAGTTAACTTACCACAACGCCAGCAAAAAATCCAACTGAAAGCATATATTTATCCATCAAAAATTTTGATGAAAGCAATTACAACAAAGTAGAAAGGAATGAAATTGAAACAGAAATCAATAAACCAGTGACAAAGTAATATGAGGCTAAACCGTAAAGTACTTTCATGTTCATTTATTACCTCAAACAATAAATTGTCAAAAAAATTGCACTAATTGCTTATTAAAACAGAAGCTAACTTGAAATGAAAGAGAAAAATATTACCTATCGTGGTCTTTGAAGAAGTCAGAAGAGCCTGAGAATAGATCCTATGACAAGATCTCAAAATTGACTCAATTGCAGCCTTAACTTTTGGTATGTAATGGCCAATATCCTGCCCTGCTTATGCACGAGGAATTAGAAAGATGCTTAGTTAGTATAAACACCACCCTGGAATCATGTACTATATTCATATAATATGACCAGGAATCCTTTACCTTTAAATATTTCCAAGCCAATATGTTGGCTTGAAGGTGACATGACAATTGCAAGCAAAGCACGAAGACCAATAACCTTTGCTTCACTTGGACTATCTTGTTTCAGCAATTCTAATATCATATGGTTCATCACAAAATCAAGGTTATGCTCAGCAATAGTCACACAAAACTCAACTAGTTTGTCATGTTGCATGTCCTGAGCGAGCAGTCCTTTCCTCAAAACAGTTAAGAGTTGAGAAGTCACGCTATCTAAGTAATCCCATATACGTTTTGGGGCCTGGCTAGCGGCATGAACACTCAAGTAAAATCTCAAAACTCGATGAAGGCAATCCAAGGCCATGAAACGATGGTTCTTGTCCTGCACAATCAAAACATGTGCTATCATATAACACATGAAATAGAAACCCCATAAAAGTATGCTTCCAACCCCACAATCAACCAAAATGAGAAGATAGCAACACATGGAAAAAACTATTAAGTACATCTTACATTGAGTGCCTAAAAGAGCATAATGATGTGTATACAAGATGTCCCAAGATCAGTTGCATAAGGACTTCTTTGACGAATGTTTCATGATTAGAAGTCTAGTGGGAACTTCACCTAATTCCTTAGTGGATTTATTTTAGGAGTTGGGGTATTCTCGTAAATTCCAGATTTGCTGGAAGGTAAGTCTATGTCAGTGCTTTTACTGAATCCTTGTTGGTTTGCTATTGGTTTGGTTTAGCATAAAAGCTTTTTGTTTTGTTAGAACTCCCAATGCTTAGAATGTTGGGATTACTCCTTTGAATCTAAAATCTTAAGGGGTTATCTGCCATTTTCTATTTTTTTTTTCTGTTTCCATAATTTGAAATTTTACTTCAATTAACTACTTGTTTCAGCTTACTTCAAATAGAAAAACAGGCCACAGAAACAACAAAAATACCAAAAAAGTGTGGTTTCTCCCATTTTAATTTCTCAAAACAAGAAAAAACAAACCAGAACTAACAGAAAACAAGCCCTAATGTTTTAAAGATCATTTGTCCTGTAACTGCTTTATTTTCTTAGAAGGTTTATTTGTCGATCAGTAAAAGAATGTTTGCAATTATTGCTTGAACTGTGGAATACAAAATCTCTCCTAAGGTGTGATTCCTTTGAATTCTTGGGTATGAAACCTAGGAACAACAGGTGTAGAACCTAAATTATGCCAGCCTACCGTCCTCCAGTCACTGATCAGGTTACGGGCAGTATTCACATTATTATTTAACTTTTAGTGAACTTTTACTTACTCTTAAAAGCTTGTAGAGTTGTTCCATGTGAGAACTCAAGTTGTTGTGAAATATTTGGGGATCTCCAAGACAGAGAAGAAGTGTCACCAAAGGATAGCCGACCTAAAACATTGACCTCATGTTAGGACATTGACCTCATGTTAGGATAAAAGTAAACATAAGCATGCACAGGTGCTAGGCGTGTGTGTGGTCGGACAAATCATAGGGGGTGAATAGAGAATTATTTGAATAGAAGTTTAAACAAGAAATTAGTTACAAAGAAATGAAAATAAAAAGATTGAAATGGAAAACAAGATGCAACTTAACACTGTTTTGCTGATATAACTTGTCCAATTTGCACCCCTCCATAAAACTTGCTCTTGCAAAGGTTACATAAGTAGTTACTATTTAAAGTCCAAATATTATTTTTAGCTTTGGTTCATCTTCTCCTTATCTCCCATGTGCATATCCTCTAATTTGGTGTACCTATAAGATGTTGAAGTTATTAATGAAAAATATCTTAGAATCTTCTGTTCCATTTATCATTCCACATGGCTACTAGAGCCATTTTAATAGCTGACTTGGAAATTCTATTTACTTCAAACAAAGATCTAGCTAAGGTGCCAAATATTCCAATCACATACTCCATAATAAAGAGTTCACAAAAAATGGCAGCAACAAAGCTAATAAGCACAAAGAACTACAAATAGCCTTTTTTTTCCACCCTCCCACCTTCTCTTCCTTCTAGCTCCCTCTCCTTCTCCAAGTCCAAGATTAAAGTTCTGCTTGCCAATATAATCAGGCCAGTGGATGCGTAAGTGTCAAACTTCAGGATTGAAAAAGAGGTGTGGCATGCAAAGCATATATTCTGCTACAAATATTTTATAAATAAACAGGGGTTGGGAGCTTTCTGCATGTTAGAAAGGAAGAGAGGGGAGTTGGGAATATCAATGTTTTTGTCATCCACTATATGTACCATCCATGAATTATGACATATTGCGATATGGAGATGTGAATCAATTGAGTGAATAGGGAAGTCATTACACATCAGTGCAAGGCTAAAAAAGCTAGTCCGGATTTGAAAATTCTAAAATCTCATTCAACTTTGAAAAATTTAGGATTTCAAGAAGATAGCTGAGGAAATAATGTTACTCTGGATGATTCAGTTCAAGAGTTAGGGTACTAACTGCAAATTCATCTAAACAACACATATAAAGCTTTCAAAATTGCCTGAGAAAAAATCCTTATTCCATAAAAGAAATTCATTAAGCAACTTTTCTATGCTCTCAAAATAGCATACTACAATTATTATGAACCTTAAAACAATTCAAGAAACAAAAAGGCAGGTTTATAAACTACATCATTAAATAATAAAACAACAAATTCTTGACACTCACAGAACAAGAAATAAATGATCCAAAGTCCACTCACAGCTATATGTTTACTTTGTTTGTCCATCCAATGTATAAGTTGCACTCTTATTCGCCCCACAGCTTCATACCACAGTGTAAGCACATTATCTACACCTGAAGGGGGCCACTGGCTTTTTCCACTATCTGCTAGTGGAGCAAGGATATTTGAAAGCATATTGCATAACGCATGGTAAAGCTCGCTTTTCCGTTTATATGGAACACGATTAAGAGGGTTTGCTTTTGCCACAAAGGAAGCTGATGCATTTAGTCCTCCCTCAGTTTTAACCTGGCATTTTAAAATAATTGTAAAATCTTTGTTTCATGCCTCTGAACTCCTGAATAAGTTAATTACACACATACCCCAAGTTTCAAGTAGCACATCCCATTGATAATACTCAATGTTTCACTTCGGGCAGCATTAGTGTCAATGCGACGAGTATTTAATTCCATAAAAAAGCGCTCAGTTACAGAACTAAACCTGTAGAAGAAAACAGGAGGAGAAAAATGCCATAAACATTATAGCTTGTATTTTACTCAAAATATTGAAATACGGGAAAAAATAATACCTGCTGCAGCGCAAACTACACCTTAAATTGCATGTCATTTATAAGATTTAATGTCAAATATCAAAGGATAGACAAGTAGACAGAAAATTAAAATGGGTTATTATCCTACTCTCTTTTTCTCTATCAGCACTGCCCTTTATATAGACAAGCTTCCATTTAAAACTTCATCTACAGCTCCACAATTTAACATTGTGAAATTTGGATGCAGATACAAAACTTCATGTGAAAATGGGCCTTGTAAGCTCCATTTATTATTTTAGGCATCATTTCTCAAGTAATTATGTCAAACCACATGAAAGTCATAAAGGGACAGGATAATGTAGTTTCCTTTTCCATTATTTTCATTTCATCACTTGTCATCCAAAATTGTACAGTTGCATGAAGTCAAATAATTAGATGGATACTATGATGTTCCAAAAAGAGACCAAAATGCAAAAGGCAGAGAAAGATCCAGACTATAGCGGAAACAAAAATAGAGGCCATAGTAGTCCCATTATACAGAATAGAATGTCAAAAAAAGCAACGCATTTCGGATTATACCAGCAGGTATTCATTATGCAAAGTCTGATATTCATGATTATTCTGCCTAAAGGGGATAGCAAGTAAAAGAATTCAACCAAATGCATAGGTGAAATGAATGGCCAGATAAACTTGGCCAAGGACGGACCTTTTGGAAAGTTAAAATAACCTTGAAACAAACTTGACATAATTTATTGATGGAAGCAAACCAAGTATGTAATTGCAAAGATAATATATTTTGTAGGGCTATAAAAATAATAAATATTCAATAAAAAATAAACTTTTTTCTTATTAATAGTTCTGAATTGAAGAAAACTACTCGGTGTAAAAATTGCAATGTGATGACTTTGTTACCTGATACGAGATAAGGCACCCAAGAGTTGAGCAACTAAGTCAAGAAGGAGCCCTCGCAAATCAACCAATGAGGGATATTCAATCTGGCTAACAACCCTATAACAAGAGCCTACTGAGTTAGCTCTAAATTAAGCAACCAAAGGAAGCAGCTAAATTTTACAGACATAAGACAAGTTTCATGATTGACTTTGAAGTTTTCATCAATGTATCCATGGCTTCAGAGATATAGGAACCAGTTCCTGGGTCTCTATTGCATGCTTCGTTCTACATATAGGGCAAAGTTGAATTGAATAAAACAACTAGAACAATTTCATAAATCATAAATATTATCCTCTGTGGGAAAATATAAGTTGATAGGCAGAATGCTCCATGGCCTGCCACACGGCTGTGAGGCCTTCCATGCCAAGACTGCCTCATGTAGGAGAATACCAATTGGTGGGCAGAATGCTCTATGGCCTGCCCACGGCCATGGAGCCTCCCATGGCCAAAACTGCCTCATGTGGGAAAATATCAATTGATGGACAGCATGTCCCATAGCCATGGTAGAGGCCATCAGACCCACTGATCCTGGAGTGCAAAAGAAACATTTCAGGCAGTCTTAACCACAGGAGGCTCCATCACCATGGAGCATGCCATCCATCAACTGATATTTTGCAAATGAGGCAGTCTTGGCCATGGGGCACTCCACAGCCGTGGAGCATACTTCCCATCAGCTATACTTTCCCGCATCCCCCTATTTACAAAATCACCATAGAAAGGCCTTAGGATGAAACAGCCAAATGAAAGAAGACAATTGCAAAATCACTAGACTAGTATTTTCATATGTGCAAAAAATCTATGTTGCAAGGTAGATATAAAAAGTACCAGACTTGTTTCAAATGTTTATTAACTCAACTATTGTAGCCTCACCTGTCAGCATTGATTAGCCAATCAAATACAAAATTTTCAAGCCCAGACCAAAGCCTCTCTGCAATTAAAGCAAGCTATTTTATTTCAGTAAATGAAATAAAGAAGCAATCAAACATGTGATTATCATGAACAGACCATTAAGTCCTTCCTGAGGACAGCATTCCACGAAACGGATACACGCTGAGCAAAAAATACACTCCACTGCAAGCTGATCCCATAGAAAAATCAAGTATTAAAGTCTAATCAAATAATCATTTATCTCAAACAGGAGAAATACAGCAGATTGTTTTTTTTTTATTTAACAAATAAAGAAGTATAAGTAATAACTATATTTCTCTGAACAAATACATAGTTATATATGTCCAAAAAAGTTATCTTAAAAGAATAAAAATAAAAAAACTGGGGGTTTTGGCATTTTAAGTTATTCCTTCCACAAATTATCCATAAAGAAGAAGAAAAATGATTTCCATGATGACAATACACCCGCACCCTGTCTACACATATATTGCAGTACTACTAATCCACAAATTGCCACTGCTCCACTCCCTGGTATTTCTGGCAAAGGCTTTGATTTGGCATGCAGGTCTGTCAACAAACTTTAAAACCTTGAAGATCCATTTTAGAGATTCTAGAAGGATAAAAGAGGAAATTAAATATAGAAATAAGCCAAATCTGCAAGAGTTTAGGATGTTTGGTTAGAGAGGAATGCTTTAATTTTTTAAAACCACCACTGCAGTACCATGTATTATAAAGAGGTTCCTTAGCTGATATCTAGTGGGATTAGACATTGGAGTATTTTACAACATCATGTACGTCTCAATCTAAAAAGTTGGAGTAATCCAGCATATTAAACTTTTGGAAACAATTTATTGAAACTTTTAACTAGGTAATTCATTTGAATGCATCAACTTGAAGTTTAATCCCCTAACAAGCAAGAGTGAAGGAACATTTATGAGCACCAAACTATATAATTTTCTTTATGTGTACAAATACACATATATGTATAGACACATTAAAACACACATCAGTCTGAAAGAACTCAGTTTTCTTGCCACTCCCAAATTCTAGTAAGCAATCATTAATAAATAAAAAACCCGCTGTGTGAATGATAAAAGTTCTACTCCTTGACCAACCTTTCTTTGGAAGGTTGAAGCATCATTTGCGCCTTTAGGAGATTCGCTGCAACGAAAGTTCAGGAGAAAGATAAAAGCACTAAGCAGAGAACAATTAATCACTCGAAAAGACAAAAATGATATTTGTAATATTAGAGAAAGAAAATTAGAGTTATGTCCATGACTCTCTTATTATGATATGCAATCTAACAGAAGAAGGTAAAAGCATTTGTTCCAACCAGTTGGGCGCCTCAAGGCTTGTTCCTATCCTGAAACTGTAGATTGCACATTGGCAGTTCAAAAAGCAACCATCATCTTCTGTTTACGTTTATTAACCATCAACTAGAAAAGTAAAAAATTGAGTCTAATCTCTTATTTAACTGAAAATAGAAGAGCAAACCATCATCCTGGCATAGCACTGCATCAGTACAGTTGGATAATTAGTTTTTCATGGATGGGAACCACATGCACTGATTTTTTCAGAGGAAAAACTAGATGAGATTTCACTAAAAATAACTAGAGAACAGGATCCTTTTCTTGTCAAGAAACATTTCAAGGGGTATTCTCAGTTCTCACCAGCAGATAAAAAGCAATCAATTGTGAAATAAATAGATGAATGTGGCACAGATATTTTTACACCTGCTAGGAATATTAAAAAATCCGTTTTTGAGCCCTCACTCACAGGATTGAGTTTTTAAGTTGAGTTGTTTTTCAATATTATATCCAAAATTTTATCATTTTTGGTCAGATTGTGAATTATTGATGCACCTCATAATTAATCAAATTTACTTCACCATGTTCAGAATAGCATAACCCATTTTTGGACCCTCATTAACGAACTTCTATGGTAGATATGTTCTACAACCAGTAACGCAAAACTTGAAAAGTAGCACCTAGTCTTTTGCAATCTAAGTCTCATATTGCTTTGAGTTCTTTTTGTATTTTATTTCTCTTAAATAATCTCCATTTGTTCCAAGAAATTGAAAATATCTTCTTAGGGGTTATATATCAAATAAAATAACCTGAAAATCCATTTTCATAATGTGGAATACATTGTGAAAACACTAAGTTTTACGCAATTCATAAAAGTAAAAAATCATAAGATGTTCACACATAGGAGGACAGATATTCAAACTTTTTTTTAACACTTTGGTTCTACTTGAATAGAAGAGAATATCTGCAGAAAAAGAGTCAATTGCAATGACTGGAAACAATAAGTGTCCATATGGATTTCTTGAGAATTTCTTCCTCTTTGAAATTATGGAAGTCAGAAAAATAACTTCCCTTTCTTCAAAGGCCTAATGGTCAAACAAACCGAAAAATATTAGCAATTTTACCCTAGTTTTAATGCATTGTTTGTAATTTTATCTGTTAGCCAAGATTATGATATTTTAATACCAATTATTATTTTTTATTAAAAAAAAACTTCCCTCCTTTGATCCTCCTCTCGACTTTCTCATTCTGTCACCTTTTACTCCTGCCATTCTCTATCTTTTCCGGGACAGGAAAAACTTTGCGAACCTTAGTTGGCTGGAAAAACTGCAATTTGTTGGAAAGAATGATTGAAGCTCCTGCAAAATCTAACTGCAGAAGTTAACAGATCTCTACTTTTCCTGGGCTGGAATAACTTTGGTGAGCCTTGGTAGGCTGGAATAACTTTGGTGAGCCTTGGTAGGCTGGAAAATTTACAAATTGTTAGAAAGAATGATTGAAGCTCCTGCGAGATCAAACTGCATAAGCTTATGGATGCTGAAACTTATTTAACCATCTTTCAGTTTACACCATCGCTCATCAGATTTGATGGCACATACAATATTGTAGCACTCTTTTTTTTTGTACAGCCACAATATTAAGTATCCATATCTGATGGCCACTCACCTCATCAATAATTTCTAACACCGCATCAAAATCAAAGTATCTCATGGCTTTCGCAATTAGGAACACTATGATTGCTATTTACTGTCAAGTTGATTGATAAACTTGTTTGATGAAATGACTTAAAAATATCTTGTTAGCTATTCATTGATTTCAGGCTTGTATCACCATGTGTTCCGTTAGAGTTTATAAAAGGATGCAAAGTCATTCTGTGTTTAGGCAAGTTTACAGTGGTGAGTATAGCTGGCTAAATATTTTTCTTCTTGCATAGGCACTTTAGAGAGAGTAAGAGATGTGGTAGAGTTGGGAAATGAAATAAGGTAAATATTTAATAAAATTTGACAATTTGGATAAAAGTGCAATTAATTTGTCAAATTAGATTAAAATTGACAAAACTACAAGAATTTAATAAAATTGCAATTGGATTTTTTTCTTTCTTTGGCCTTTATTCTCTTTAAATGCGGAAATCATTTTCTTTGGAAAATAGCTTTTTCTGATGACAAAAAAAAAAGTGTTTGTCTGTTGTTGATCATATTTCTATGTGCCCCAAACCCTGGAACATAAAAAGTAACTTGGGAAAGATTTCTGCAAAGAATAGCGCAATGTAAGGTAAGATTTCAATTCATACATTGTCCAATCAATCACTTGCATTTCTAAAATAAAAATATATAAATAAGGAAAAGATAACCACAACTAATGCAAACTGCATTTACTTTTAAAAGTAAAAAGATACTTTGCTCAAAATACACTACAAAGAAAGTTTCAAGTTATAGTGATTGGTCAAGCCACATTGAACTCAAGACTTTTTAGGATAATAAGAAACCTATAAAAGCTTAACATGATTTTTGTTCAAAGGACTTCACCAATAGACTAAGAAATCTGTAAAATTCAGTAGGTAAATGGATCTTGAACCTAACTCTTCCCAAAAGCTAGCTTAAGAGAAGAGGGTTGCCCAAGCAATTATAAGTAGTAGTTTATATTTATATATATACATTTTACAAAAAGGTTGTCTATAAGTCAACTTCTAGTTGTTGTAGCTACTATTTACAACTAATGCATGAAGAAAAACATTTTTGATATCTAAACTGGGGTAAGGGCCAGTTCTGAGAGGCAGGCAGCAGCTATGAAAATGAATAGGCAAATAAAAGTCAATTTACTCCAGTAGACAAGGGGCCAAAGATACATGTCCTACACCAGAATCTTTGTCATCTAATCCTTTGAGTGATCTTGACCTTCCCATTAGTCTTCACAAAGATAAACGTTTGTACATCATTCCTAAATCTACTTATCCCATTGCTAATTTTATTTCATATGATCATCTGTCTCCTTCGTCTAGCTCTTTAATTGCATCTCTAGACTCTATTAATATTCCCAACACAATTAAGGAAGCCTTGAGTCATTCTGAGTGGTATAATGCAATGCTTGAGGAGCTAAATGCTTTAGATGACAATCACACTTGGGATTTGGTGGATTTACCCAAATGAAAGAAAATTGTGGGATGTAAATGGGTCTTTACAGTCAAAGTCAATTTGAATGGTTTTATGGTCAGGTTTAAAGTCAAACTTGTAGCTAAAGAATATGCTCAGACTTACGGAGTGGATTATTTCGAGACTTTCTCTCCTATAGCTAAATTGACTTTTGTTCGTATATTCATTTCCATAGTTGTCTCTCAGGACTGACCCTTATACCAGTTAGATGTCAAGAATGTTTTCTTCATGGCAATCTCCAAGAGGAAGTATATATGGAGCAACCACCTGGGTTGTTGCTCCAAGGGAGTATGGTAAAATTTGTCACTTGAAGAAATCTTTATACGAGTTGAAACACATACCTCATGCCTGGTTTGGCAAATTCAGTGAGACAATTCAGCAGTTTGGATTGAAAAAGAGCAAGTGAGATCATTTTGTTTCTACAGACAAACTAAAGTTGGTATCATATACTCCTAGTATATATTGATTATATCGTCATTACAAGAGATAATGGTGCAAGGATTTCATCTCTCAAGTCATTCTTACATACAAAGTTTCACAAAAAAGATTTGGGACAGCTAAAATATTTTTTGGGAGTGGAGGTAACAAGAGCAAGAAAGAGATTTTTTTGTCCCAGAGGAAGTATGTACTTGATTTGCTTACTGAGACCGGGAAAATTGGAGCCAAGCCATGCAATACTCCAATGGTCCCTAATGTGCACTTTACAAAAGATGATGGAGATCCATTTGAGGATCCAAAGAGATATAGGAGACTAGTCGGAAAATTGAACTTCCTCACCATGACTCGACCAAATATTACATACACAGCTAATGTTGTTAATCAATTTATGTCTGCACCTACAATCAAACATCAGGCAACTCTAGAACAAATTTTGTGTTACTTGAAGAGTGCTCCTGGTCTCGACATTCTATACAAAAATCACAAACATGCTAGCATTGAATGTTTTACAAATGCTGATTGGGCTGGTCTAATATTGATAGAACATCCACTTCAAGCTATTGTGTTTTTGTTGGTGAGAATATTGTATCTTGGAAGCGTAAGAAGCAAAATGTTGTATCCTGGTCCAGTGCAAAATCAGAATATAGAGCTATGGTGTAGTCCACATGCGAAATTTTGTGAATACATCACCTTTTTGCTGAAATTGGATTAAAGACTTCATTACTAGCAAAACTTTGGTGTGATAACCAAGTTACTCTTCATATTGCCTCAAATCCAGTATACCATGAAAGTACCAAACATATCGAGGTCGATTGTCACTCTATCCGTGAGAAGATTAAAGACAACTTGATTTCCACTGGTTATGTAAAGACATGTGATGAACTTGAGAAAAATTGAGGAGATTAGAAGAATTAGAAGGAATAGAAGAATTTAGAGAGAGAAGTGTTAGAAGAAAAAGAATTAGAGATAGGAAAAGAAGAAGAATATAGAGAGAAGAGAGCAGAAATTTTGGAGGGAGAATAAGTTGTAATTCATTACTTTGCATGGAAAAATATTTGTTTACAATCTGTAGCTATATATACAGAATTTTGAAATAAAGTTAACTCATTACACCTCACAAGAGCCAATAATATGTTGCCATAGCTCCACATAGGATGCTTACTAATACCATTTGTTAATACTAACTATAACAACTTTTATCCATAATGCCAGCTGCCAAAGCACAATCTCCAATATTAGAAGCTTGTTATTCATAATTGCCTATGGAATCTTCTTGAACATTTCTCCTAACAAGTTGGGTCTTCTCTGGCTCTTTGGGCTGTGATTCATATTTCTCACTGGCCTAGCTAGCTTTCTCGATTGGGCCTTCTACCCCCCCCCCCCAACACACACACCCACCCACCCAAAAAGTCACCTTGTCCTTAAGGTGAAGATGAGGGAATTGGGATTTGAGAAAATTGAAATCCTCCCAAGTGGTGTCTTCCAGATGGAGGTTGGTCTACTGCACTTGGACATGTGTAATATCTTGACCCTTTCTGGTAATGATTCTTTTGTTAACTATTGCATGAGGTTCTACCTTAGGAACTCCCTCATGAGTTCAATCCGGAAGGTCTAACATAGGAGTATGATTTCCAATAGCCTTCTTAAGCAAGGAGACATGAAAACATTGTGGATTGTGGAGTAGGTAGGCAATTGTAATTGGTAGGCAACAGGGCCTATTTTAGCAATGACAGCATAAGGCCCATAGTATTCAGTAGAGAGCTTAAGGTTCTTCTTCTTTATTGCCAAAGAATTTTGCCTATAAGGCTGGAGTATTAAATAAACCTGACCTCCAACTTCAAATGTCCTCTTTATCCTATGTTTATCAGCTTGTTGTTTGATCTTATTTTGAGCCTAAAGGAGTTGATCATGTAGCAAGGTGACAACCATATGTTGTCTTTCTTGTAGAAAGGTCTCCACATTAGCTAAAATAGTTTCAATGTGAGGAAGGAAGTGGAAAGAGGGAGCCTTGTAACCATAGAGAGCTTGAAAAGGAGACATCTTGAGGCTAGTATGGCAATTGGTATTGTAGCAGTATTCAGCCAAACTCAACCACTTAATCCAGACTTTAGGTTTGTAGAAACACATGCATCGTAAATAAGTTTCTATACACCTATTAACTTATTCAGTTTGGCCATCTGTTTGTGGGTGATAGGAAGTAGAGAGGAGCAACTTAGTTTGCAATAATTTGAATAGTTCCTGCCAAAAAAAGTTGGTAAACACTTTGTCTCTGTCAGAAACAATAGTAGAGGGTAGACAATGCAGCTTGAATATAGAATCCAGAAAACTTGAGCTACTAAGGCAGCTATAAATGGATGTTAAAGAGGGAGGAAATGAGCATATTTACTGAAACAATCCACTACCACTGGGATGGTATTTCTCTTGTCAGAATTGGTAGATTCTCAATGAAATCCATTGAGATATGAACCCAAGCAGAAGTTGGTACTGGAGGAGCTTGAAGGAGACCAAGGTAAGGCACTTGTTCATCCTTGCACCTTTGACGGACTTCACAACCCGAAATTCATTGTATGACTGTAGTTTTCATATTAGGCCAGTAGAACAAAAAAGATAATCTCTGATAGGTCCTTATGATACCAGAATGACCTCCTAGAGCTGAATTATGAGCCATCTGTAATAAAGCTTCTTGTAATGAAGCACAATTCCCTACATAAATTATGTTTTTGTGATAGAGCAATCCTTCCTTCAAGGTAAAGTGTGGAATTGAGTTAGGAGATACCATAAGTGCTTGCAAATGCTACTTGGCAATTAAATCTTCCTTATAGTTGTCCAATACCTCCTGCACCCATATAGGTACAACTATTGTGATGGCAGAAAACTCCCCTTGTTCTGTCCCTTTGAGATAGGGTGTCTACTACAACATTAGTAGACCCTTTATGTACAAATTCTTGAATTTAAGGTCCAGTAGTTTGGTCACCCCTTTTGTTGGATGTAATTGTGTAGCCTCTGTGAAAGCAAGTGCTTGATAGACTCATGATAGGTTTTAATGATGAATTCTGCATATTCTAAGTAATGTCGCCACTTAGAAACAACAAGGATAATGACCAGTAACTCCTCATAGATGGAGAGGCCCAAGTGTCTTGAAGTGAGAGGTTGGCTTAAAAAAGCTAATGGTCTACCTCCTTGAGTAAGTACAGCCCCCACAACCTTACTACTAGCATCAATCTCCAAGCTAAAAGAGTTAGAAAAGTCAAGCAGTGCTAGAATAGGAGCTTGGCTCATGGCTTTCTTGAGTTTGTCAAAAGTTGTGTCAACCTCAGCAGTCCATTTGAAGGAGTCCTTTAGCATATCAGAGAGGGGCTTAGCAATTGAACCATAATGATGGACAAACTTACGATAGTATCTAGTAAGACCTAGAAACCCTCTTAAAACTTTTGAGAGTTTTAGGTTTTGGCCAATTCACCATAGCTGTAATTTTTTGAGGATTAGTAGACACTCCTTGACCAGTGATAATGTGTCTTAGGTATTCCACTTGCGGTTGACAAAATGTGCATTTAGAAAAGTTTAACATAGAAGTTAGGATTTCAAAATCTATTTGCAAGTGGTGTAAGTGCTCTTCTAGGTCAGCACTATAGATGAGAATATCATCAAAGAAAAGTAGGACAAATTTCATAAGGTATGGCTGAAAATTTTGGTTCATCAAGGCATGGAATGTGGCCAGGGCATTACCTTGAACTCATAATGGCCTTGGTGAGTTCTAAAGGCAATTTTGTAAGTGTCTAGGGTTCTGATTCGAATCTAGTGATAACCAAATCTAAGGTCAAGTTTGGTAAATATTTTGGTCCTATAAAGCTCATCCAATAAATCATCAATAACAGGAATAAGAAACTTGTCCTTTACAGTAAGATTATTTAATTGTCTATAATCAACACAAAAGCACCATGTTCCATTTTTTTCTTAACTAGTAATATTGGTGAGGCAAATGGACTATGGCTAGGTTGAATAATGAAAGAAGCTAACATCTCAACAATTTGTTTTTTAATTTCTATTTTTTGAAAGTAATTATACATATACGTTCTGATATTTATTGGTACTACATTAGGGACCAAATTGATGGCATGATCCAAAGCTCTGAATGGAGGCAAAGATGTAAGAGGCTCAAAGATATTGAGATACTATTGCAACAGTTGAGAAAGGGGGTCTGATTGCTGTGAAGGAGCTACTGAAGGTGGAGAACTAACATAAGTAATCAGTACTGAGAAGAGTTGAGAATCTGAACTCCTAGCACTCCCAGTCAGCAACTTCTACATCTACTTACCAATCATCATCTGTAGGGAGCCTCCATTTGTGATGCCTTTAAGGACAACTTGATGACCATCCTTAGTGAAGGTAAGCTACATTTTAACAAAATCAAATAACACTAGGTTATGTTCCTTCATCCAGTCGACCCCTAGGACCATGTCATAGCCCCCTAGGTCTAGTAATCTGATATCAAATGTGAAGGTGTGCCTCTGCATATCCTACTTGAACCCCAAACATTTGGATTTCCTTAGGATGTGTTGGCCATTGGCTACTATGACTGATAAAGGATCAGCTCCGATTGGTGTAATTTGGGTTTTAGTAGCCATTTTGGGGTCTAAGAAGTTGTGGGTGCTCCCATTGTCAATGAGAATAACGAGGGAAATACCATTGTTGCGACCTTGTATTCTGAGGGTATTTGAAAAGGAGTGACCTGTAAGAGCAGTCACGGATAGTTCACCTCCACCCTCTTCTTCTAAACCATCATTTGACTGTGCATCCTCTTCCAAATCAACATCCATGGTCAATAGTGACTTGCTTTTGCACTGATGACCTAGCACAAACCTATCTCCACATCGAAAACATAACTCAACAACTTTCCTTTGTTCGAATATATTGGGATTAGATCTAGGGTCAAATTGTACTGTGGAAAAGGCAGCGGCTTTAAAAGCTGGTCGTTTGTGGGAAAGGGAAATAGGAGTGTGTATTTCTAGGAATAGGGCTTAGTTTCTAGCTGAGTTTTTGCTTGTTTAAAATGGCAGTAAAAGATTGCTCTTGAAGTCAGGCCTGTTCATAGGCTTGATTAAGGGTTGTGGGCAACATTTTAATCATGGGCCTGAGCCCTTCATTTAGACCACTAATAAAACTAGAGATAAAGTATGGCCCGGTCAAACCTGGATTGAATTTTTGCATTAAGGCTTTGAGCTCCTCAAACTATTCTTGATAGGCTAGCATAGTTCCTTGTTGTTGTAACTAGTTTAATTCCTCAATAACCTCAGCTACACCTTTCTCACCAAATCGAACACACAGGTATTCAACAAATTGGGTCCAATTGATTGTCTCCTAATGGACCAACCAGCCCTGGAACTAGTTGTCCACCTTTTCCCCAAACAGCAAGGTAGCAAGTTCCACTTTTTGATTTTTGGGGACATGATAGAATTGAAAATATTTCTGACACTTTTGAACAAAGTTTATGGATTTTCGCCATCAAAAGATGGTGATTCAATTTTTGGACCTTTGATGAAGGACTCTGCATGGTTCTTATCAGCGCTAGTGTCACCTTTCTCCCAAGTTTTTGAGGTAGGTAAGATCCCCTTCTCAGAACTTGAGACCATTTATGGCATAGGAGTAGGACTAGCTCTGAATGGCTCGTTGCCTTTGCTATTTCCAGGAATTTGGTCTTGTAATTTTTCCAGTACTTTGTGCAGTGTAATGATCAACTTATTGATTTGCTGCTGTTGACCATGGTGCATGGCGTGCATTTAAGTCATTTGAGTTGTGGGTTGCTACAGTTGTTTGTCAATATCGCAAGTCTGTGAATTCTCAACCATTGCAACCTTTCTCCTGTGAATTAGTGTATATTGGAGTAGAGGTGGTTTGTCAGCAGTCAAACACTGCTGGCAAATGGCATTAGCTCGGATGTGGCTCTAATACCAAATGTGATGAACTTGAGAAAAATTGAGGAGATTAGAAGAATTAGAAGGAATAAAAGAATTTAGAGAGAAAAGTGTTAGAAGAAAAACAATTACAGATAGGAGAAAAAGAAGAAGAATATAGAGAGAAGAGAGCAGAAATTTTGGAGGGAGAATAAGTTGTAATTCATTACTTTGCATGGAAAAATATTCGTTTACAATTTGTTGCTATATATACAGAATTTTGAAATAAAGCTAATAGCTCATTACACCTCACAAGAGCCAATAATATGCTACTATAGCTCCACATAGGATGTTTGCTAATACTATCTGTTAATACTAATTATAACAATTTTTATCCATAATATCAGCTACCAAAGCAGAATCTCCAACATTAGAAGCTTTTTATTCATAACCGCCCATAGAATCTTCCTTAACATTTCCCCTAACAGGCTGGGTCTTCTTTGGCTCTTGGGCTATGATTCATATTTCTCAAGCTAGCCTAGCTAGATTTTCTCGATTGGGCCTTCTAATGCTTCAATCTTCCCATTTTCTGATTTTCCTCCATCACTAATTTCATTATGGGCCATGACAAGACAGTTGAGCAACTAGGTGATATATTTACAAAAGCTTTAAGTGGGACTCAAGTTGAATATATTTGTAACAAACTAGGCAAGATTAATATCTTTGCTTTGCTTGAGGACCGTGTTATAAAATGCATTAACTGAAAATAGTAGTTATAACTAGGAGTTGACTTATAGGCACCTAATTAATAGGCTACATATAGCTAGTTATCGTACCAAGAACCTTTTTGTAAAGTGTGTGTGTGTGTGTGTGTGTGTATATATATATATATACCTTTGATTCCTTTAAAATGAGATAATCAAAAACTACTCCATTATTTTTCTCTATTCATTTACAAAATCCAAATTGATATTTAGCAATAAACTGAATCCTCCCCATCCCAAAACAACACAATCCTGAATAAATGACTATATTCCCTTCCCTCAATGACCTTATCTTTGTCCATCTAAATGTATCAAGACCAGGTAAGGTGAATTGTATTGTTGATAGACCAATTTTAGTTTAAATCTCGATATGTTTCTGTAAACTTCTCTCTCTCATCAATCAATCGAGAGAGAGAAAGATTACAAAGACCAAACAAAAATTCTTGATAAGTAAACAACTAGTGGCTAAAATGCAAGAAACTACAGGAAGGGGGCTTAGTAGTAACATACCTCTCTCTCCATTTAAGAAGAGCTTCTAAAAGAGGTACAGGAGTGTGACGTGCAACCATAGCCAAGGAATCCAGAACCTGCTCATACGCAGGATCTGACGGTCGAAGGTATTGTCCATCCTGCATATCCCAATGTAGCAGCAATAAGAATAGGAAACCAATTCCATGACCATTAAAATAATTTTTCAATACTATTAGAACCAAAAACAACAAACTAATGCAAGCACAACACAGCACAAAGATGTTCTTGCCTTCTTCAAACCAAAACATTTAAAGAAAAAAAATCAGCTTCAATAAATCATCTTGAAATTTTTAATGAAATAAATTGCTTTTCGAAAATGCCAAATTATCAATTCTTGATAGACCAATAAATAAAATAATGAAAAGAAAATGATAGTAAGACTCAAGTATTGTAGCAAAAAATGCAAATATTGGAAATAAGGACTTATTCAGTCTCCTAATATGTTAACAAATCATTGCCATTAACCTTCCTGAGAATTTGAAGCCAAATATTTGCTTCGGATGTATGCTTAATTTTCCAAGCATGGCGAGCAAAAGGACAAGGGTTTGTGAGGAAAGTCTAGAAAATGCTAAAGAAAGGGTTTATAAAAAAAATCATTTCAAAACATTCTAAAGTTCAAACTTCCCTATTGTCTCTGGATAAATTACCGTAATCAATAGAAGATATCAAAGAAACAAAGTCCTTCATTCCATAGAAAAATAAGAAACAAGCAAAGATAATATTTTTGAATATTCTTTTTGACTAACAATCATCTGTCCTCTCTCTACAATAGTAGCATACAGAATATTACTACAAAAGTTAACAAAATAAGTACAAAGAGCTCAAGTGAATGTACTCTCAAGAGGCTAAAGCTTCTTCCTTTAAAGTTCACTACTTGAAAAGATAATATTTTTTAATACCCTTTTTGTCTAACAATCATTTGTCCTTTCTCTACAATAGTAGCATACAGAATATATTACAAGAGTTAACAAGATAAGTACAAAGAGCTCAGGTCAATGTACTCTCCAGAGGCTAAAGCTTCTTCCTTTAAAGTTCACTTGCAAATCAACAGAAGCTTTGTTTACTTTCCATTTAACTATACTCCTAACCAACAAACAAGAAACACGCAAAGAACATTCAATATAATTACAAGTGAGTCCCGGTTCAAACTCCAATAGATTGGAAGTGAATAAATCTTTTGTTTTCAGAATAAGCAATTAATCACTTACCAATAGAAATGCAAAGCAAAACTCTACAATTTAACCATATCCTACACCCATTTTAAAGCAAATTCTAACACTTCCCTAATATGCCATGTTGGATCTATACATAAGTGTTAGAGATATAAAACTATTTTTAGGCTTCTCACCTACGATGTTGAGCTTTTAAGATGAGGGGATCTCTGACATGGTAATAGAGTCTCTTAGACCAAAAGGTTTTAAGTTCAAATCCTAACCACCCCCATATTACTAATTAAATTTAAGCACAAGATAAGGTGGTTGTGCTAGTTCATGTTTCAAGCACGTGAAATATTAGGTTGAGTGGTTGTTTGACAATAAGTATGCAGCAGTCCACCCATCAACAAGAATTTAGCAACAAACCTTACTCCATCATCACCCTGACAAATGATATGAGAGGCACACAGCATAGAAAATTTGCAATAAATGACAAACCTGAGAGTTCTTCTAATTGAGAAATGATCAAATGTAGATAGCACTACAAAGAACTTTAAGCATTTCAATAGAAAATATCTTAGGCCTTCTACACCCTAAGCAAGCAGTAGTATTTCATAACAAATGAAACTCAGAGTCCACTATTCAAACAAAAAAAATCATCCTCACAGAATTCTACCCAGGAATTATTTTCTCCTACCCCACAAAAGTGACGACATCTGCACTTCAATTGTGTTGTTCATTTCCCATCTTACTTCGAAGACATTATACAATCTTATACAGAAACAAATGTATATAACGAACACAATAAAATAGAAACTTTAACTAACTGTGAAACGATTAGTAAAAACTTACAAGAGAAAAAAAAAATTACTAACTTGAGCTTGAGCAGTTTCGATGCGACGCCTCGCCAGCGGGAGAAACCGTTGCAGCAGCGCATCAACAATCAGCTTCGCTGCACTTCCTGCCTTCATCTTGATTTACTAGCAACCCACAAACTAAAATCACCCAAAGACCAAAAGAAAAACTCAATCCCATGAATTTACGTAAAAATGCAAACAACGCACTGATTGATAGAAGAGAAAGGTGAAGAAAACAAAAATAAGAAAAAATAAATAAATTGACTTATAAATTACAATAGAAGAGTGCGAATATACAAACCTTGGAAAGAAAAAACCTTTAGGGGTGCGGTAAATGATTGCTTGAACTTGGAGACATTACTATTTTCAATTTTTTCTCTCTTTCGAGTATGTACAGATAGGAGGAAAAAAGGCAGTATGGGAAGATCTAGCACAAACAACAGGATCCCCTGTTTCTTCTCTGTTTGATTTTGATCGAATGAGTTAGATTGGAGTGAAAACGCTGTGTCGTTCTTTCATTTCATTTTTATTTTATTTCATTTTATCTTTCTGCTGTTCGTTGTCCAGTTGTCCTTTGAAGGGTAAATAATTAAATGGAGTTTTTTTTAACAATAAGTCAATAATTAATTGGAGCTTCTAACAGTTAATTCTAGTTTTTTCCCTAGAAACAGTGAAAATAATTTTATTTTTTATAGCTGTCAAAAAAGTTATATATTTATAAATATAATGATAAAAAATATATTTAACTATATATAAATAATATTTACACTTTCTAATAGATTATTTTAGTGCCAATAAATTCATAATACTAATTATAATTAGATTACGAGAAAAGGAATAGAATCAAAGTATACAATTGCCTTTAAAAATATTAAATTTGTTAAATTCGATCCTAATACATATTTTTGTGGTAAATAATGCACTCAACTTGCTAAAATTGATATGAAATTTATCAAAATTAACATATTTACCAACCATAAAGGTATTAATTTTAATATTAAAATAATGGTAAGTCATCATACAAATCACGCAAGTAAAATTATTAATAATCTAAAAAATATTAAAATCTCTAATTCTTTATGGTCTGATCCTCTTTGGTGCCTAACATGGGTGTTCAACGGCAGCACCATCATTCTCTGGGACGATTGTGTTTAATCCACTCCCACAGTCCCCCTAGTCTTCACATCTCCACAAATCAATAACTCCAAGTCAAACAACCCATTTATTGCTGCACTCTTCACGCCGATGATTTTAATTTTATTTTGAACAATCCAAGTCCAGGGAGTTGCTTTTTCTCTTCCTCGACATCATGTTCGATCCACTCTTAACCATGAAATCATAACCGTGCAAATCCCAATCAATAAAAAAACGCATCAATCAGCTTAAAAAGAATCAAGATTTCAATATTCAACACATATACCCCTACAAAATTCTCAAACTTCAAATAAATTTTACAATTACAAAATCAACAAGACAATAACTAATCTTTGAACTTTGAAAATTTTAGAAATGACAACAGATAAAGTTTATTAGAGTTTCTGAGCTTATCTCACCTTAATAGAACAAATTATGATAGTGAATAAACAAGTTTGAACATTATACCTATGCCAGATTTGAGTATTGGTGTCTAGGTACCGGATAGAATGGATGGTGAGCAAAATGAGTGGTATCGGATAATTTGGAATAATACTGAACAAATTTGAGACGGATAGAAAAATTCGAATATCTTAATTCGAAACAATTTCAAGTTCTGTTTATATTTAAAATTTCTTGGGAATCATGTGAACCATCTAAAAAATCAAAATAAATATCATGTGTTATAAATAAATATAAAACAACCTTATACATAGCAAGCAAGAAAGGACTCTTGGGCTTGAAAGAAGCAAACGAGAATGATTTTATGGGTTTTATATAAGGATTTTATAATAAGCAAATCCAACCCTTTTAACCTATTGATGCATAAGAAAGAGAGAGAAATTGAATTGGGCTATGAAAAATAAGTAATTAGAACTAGTGAAGATGAATTGAAGGAAAATAGAGTTGATTGATTTGTTGAGTGGGTAATAATTACATATATCAAACCTTTAAATAAACTGCAAATCCATAAGAAACAAATGCCTAATCTAATTTAAATACTAACAACATAAAAATAGATAATTTAAATTCAAATAAAGCTATAATCAAAAGAGAGTTATTGCTTAAAAATAGTATTTTTGCTAGTGTAAACAATGTCTCTCACAATTCTTCAATTGTTTGGCCAAATAAAATTAAAGAATTGTTATTCAAGAATTGTTTCTTCAAATAAAATTAGCAAAAATTTCCTGTAATGCAAATGATTATAGCCAATTTATCTTTTTCAATTGCTCAAAAGTTTACTACGATTAGCTAGGTTCAAGAAATTCCAAATTAAATTTAATTTCACTAGTCGATTCAAGTATTTATGTTTTTTTGTAACTTATTAGCTAAAATTGAATGTTAGGCCATCCAAAATCTTTTCCTGCATTTCCAAATTTGTTTATGTTGATAGCCCAAAAATTAATCATTAAGCTGATATTTCATCCTTCTAATAATGCATATGTAAATATATTTTATGCATAGTTATTTATGTAATTTGTACACATTACAATCAATATAAAACTTGAATGGGGGCAGAGAATCACCCTTCTTTATGGTATCAGAGCTATCTCCTAAAATAATTCTTTATGTTCTTCTCTAGCCATGACTTCTTCGATCTTCTCTCCTTTTTCTGCAGTATCCTCTTCTTCCTCTCTATCTTCTTCTATTGCTCCTTCTCCTCTCTCTCCTCAACCTTAGTGTGTTTTCACTGTTAGCAATATCAAAAATCTCCTTTGGATGCTTAATTGAAGGCCATTTTTAATTGCATATATTTGGTATTGACATGGTCATGAAATAAGTTTTCAATTTCTAGCCATATTTGGTGTGTGATCAACCGCTTCTCTGGTTGCGAAACATGTTTTAAAATGTCAGGTGAAATAGTGGCATGAAGCCAAGAGACAATAACATAATCTATTTAAAGCCATAGGGTATACGCTGGATTGATTTGTGTAATTGGGTGATTCTCATCAGTATGAATAATGGTTTCAGGTGGATATTCAGATTTGGCATCAATGTGATCATAAATTTGGTAATAATGAAGAATATTAGCGAATAAGGTTTGCCATAACAAAAAGTTTGTAAAATCCAAAACAATGGGGACACCTTCAATTTATTAAATCTATAGCATATTCCTTACATTATATTGGGAGACCATTTGATGATGATGATGTGATTTTGCAGATTTTGTCTAGTTTGCCTTCTGAATACTCTGACGTTATCACCATCTTGACTGCCCGAAAGCCTTTTCCAACATTTAAGCTTCACTCATTTCTTTTGGCACATGAATCTCGACTTCAAACTGATCACCATAATTCTTCTACTGCTCAAGCCTTGGTGATGACACGACATCATAGGGGCCATTCATTTAGATCTTCCCGCGGAGACTTTCAGCGTAGGGGTCGATCTTCACAGCATCGTGGAGGTAATTTTTACAAGTCCAGACATCTTTCTCGTGGTACTTATAACAACAATCAACAGTTTTGTTATTTGTATCAATCTCGATAACCATGCATGGTCCTCGACCAATGCTCAGTCTTCAGTTTTGGGAGTACCACATTCTCTTCAATGCCAAATTTGTGATGATCCAAGTCATTCAGCAAAGTTTTGTCCCCATCATCATTATACTTTCTCAGATTTATCTCATTCCTTTGTTGGTTTGCATCTATCCGCGCCAATATGGCAAACTGATATCGGAGTCATACATCACATGACCAATTATCCGGGTCATTTGGATTTCTATAAACCATATACGGGTAATGATGCTGTTAAAGTTGGAGATGGGACTTCTCTTCCTATTACTCACATTGGTTAGAAAAATACTATGCACATCTCTTTCTAATTCTTTGTGATGTTCTCATTGTTCCACAATTGAGTCATAACTTAATCTTTGTGCGTCGTTTCACTATACTAATGATAATTCTTGTGTTGTTAATTTTTACTCATTGGGTTTTTCTCTGAAGGTTCTTCCAAGTTAAAAAGCTCTAGTATGCTGCAATAGTGAATAATCTCTGTATCCCTTTCTAACTAATGATGGCCTTTGTTTTTCTCCTATTGCAATGGTGGTATCCAAAGTGTCTCATTCCTTGTGGGATCAGCGACTTGGTCATCCTGGTGTTCCTGTTATGTCTCACTTTTTCAAGCAAAATTTTAGTTTAATTAGTTCTAATAAATTTGCTTCAATTTGTCGCGCTTGTCAGCTAGGGAAACACTCTAAACTTCCTTTTCAGAATTCTTTTAGTGTATCTCATAAACCTTTTCAATTAATTCATTCTTATGTTTGACAATCTCCAATTTCCTCATTTTCTAGTTTTAAGTATTATGTATTGTTTCTTGACGATTATTCTGACTATTCATGGGTTTATCCTATGCATTTGAAAAGTGTTTGAAAAGTGAAGTTTTTGACATTTTTGTTACCCTTAAAACTATGGTTGAAACTCAGTTCTCTGCAAAGATAAAGAAGTTTCAATGTGACATTGGAGATGAATATTTAAATACCATTTTTCGACAATTATTCTCCAATGCTGGTATTCTAGCTCGATTTTCTTATCCTTAAACGCTACAACAAAATGAGTCAACTAAATGTACACATAGAACGCCACTCAACACCATTAGAACCATGTTATTTTAATCACACATGGTTGTCCAATTTTGGGTTGAAGAATTAAATTCGGCAGTATATGTTCTCAACAAAATTCCTCAAGGTTCATTGCATTTTGTTAGTCCCTATGAGCTACTACACGGAAGTAAACCAGATTATAGTCAATTTTGGATCTTTTGGTTGCCTCTGTTATGCACATCTTACAAATCCAGTTCCATATAAGTTAGCACCTCGGGCAAGAGAAAGTGTTTTTCTTAGATATGCTTCTCAGCATAAAGGGTACAAATGTTTTGAATTGTCCAGCTCAAGAATTTTTGTTTCACGCCATGTCATGTTTACAGAGGATATTTTCCCATTCACCCAATTTTCAATTGGCTTTATTAAATCCCCTTCCACTTATTCAGATGCAATTGGAGGAATTTGTAATCCAGCAAAGGTATTGTCTCTTAACCCATCTCATCCTTCCTTTTTAAATTTCAATAAAACTTTATCCCATTCAATACCTAGTCCTATCTTAACACAAATACCCATTATTCCAACGCCACATCAGCTTACAAATTCAAACCCAAAATCCACTTCTTCTTATCCTATTCCTACCAAATCCCAATAATACTCATCCTCTCTTCACCCACATCGTGATCTGTTTTCCACATCTATAGGTCAAGATATTAATAACTCTTTATCTCAAAATTCAAGTTCCTCAACTACCTCCACATCTCTAAACCATTCACCTTCAGACATTAGCCCACAAACACCTGTATTTGACCAACCAAACTGCAATAATCAACCAGTTATACCTTTTAATAATCATATTATGGTCACAAGAGGAAAAAGAAGACATTTTCAAAAGGAAACAAATTAATTCTTTGCTTTCTCACATGAATCATGTATAGCCCAATTCCTTTAAAGAGGCCTCCAAACATCAAGCTTGGTGTGATGCTATGGTTACTGAAAATAATGCTTTGCTATCCAATAATACATGGACTTTAGTTCCTCTTCTTTCAACAGCCAGTAACATAATCAGATGCAAATGGGTTTATAAATTAAAATATAAAGTTGATGGTACTGTTGAACGACATAAGACAAAACTTGTCGCGAAGGGTTACAGTCAACAGCAAGGGGAGGACTTTGATAAAACTTTTAGTCCAGTTGTAAAACCAGCAACCATACGACTCATTTTGTCTATGGCTCTATCTTATGGGTGGCGTATACATCAATTAGATGTAAAGAATGCCTTTTTACATGGAAAACTTGATCAAGAGGTTTTCATGTTTCAACCTGAAAGCTTTGTTGAGTTAGCACATCTTGAGAATGTTTGTAAGCTTAATCGAGCTCTATGTGGCTTACGTCAGGCTCCTAGAGCATGGTTTCAGAGGTTCACTTCCTACTTGCACCAAATTGGATTTACTAGTTGCAAATCTGATTATTCAATGTTTGTTTGCAAGGGACAAGATGGCATAACAGTCTTATTGCTCTATATTGATGACATCATCCTTATTGCCTCAGAATTTAATCTTTTAAATTGACTCATTCAATAATTAAAAGATGAATTCTCTATGAATGATATGGGTGCTCTTCATTATTTTCTTGGAATACAGGTAATGCCTAATTCATATGGGTTTTTTCTCTATCAAAGCAAATATGTTATGGCCATCTCTTAGCTAAGGCCGAAATGCAGCATGCTAA